>SNQJ01S0039875.1:33207-58568 GCA_010110895.2 Picea sitchensis
AGACACCTAAGTAAGGGGACACACCCACTTTCTACATGGCCTCGTACCTAGTCGATGTCATGTGCGCAAGGAACGTCTTCGCCGACATGAATCTAAGATGGCATGTTGTGTACCTCCTAGTTCACGTCTACTCCAACATACTTTGGGAGAATAGGTACAAGAAGTCTTATCCACTCAT
Source organism: Picea sitchensis (assembly GCA_010110895.2). Classification (NCBI taxonomy): domain Eukaryota; kingdom Viridiplantae; phylum Streptophyta; class Pinopsida; order Pinales; family Pinaceae; genus Picea; species Picea sitchensis. The sequence goes on from SNQJ01S0039875.1 coordinate 33,386, forward strand.
CTGCGATGAATTCATCACTTGCATTTATTTTATTATTTTTAAGTAGGAATTCCCAAGACTATTTGTGGAAGCCAAGAAAAGAATAGAAAAAGTAGGCCATTAGTACTTGGATGAACACTCAACCTACATAAGGGTGTTTGGTGCCACTGGAGCACCACATATCCTACCCGCCCATGTCCCAATATGTCTCATTGTGGGAGAAATATGTTATCAGACCATCTTGTAGGACTATAACGCCACATTGGTAAAAGACAAGAAACGAGCTTTCATACCCTACAATTTTGATATAGGGTTTTATCTAGTAAAAGATACTTCTCAAGCCAAACTGGAGGGGCTGAGCCAACTTGAATTCATGTTCCTGATAGAACGATTATGCAAGAATGAACCTAAAGGCCTGGTCCTCCAACATGCTTCTCAAGTATCATTATGTTGGTCGTATGCTCATGATAAGTTTGAGGAAAAAAATTTCACAAAGAATGCCCAGAACTAGGACGAGGTGGTGCAGAGGATGGCCAACCCAAACATGACTAGATTCAAGGCCATGAGCATGGAAAAACAAGTGGAAATGATAAAGAAGTCATCTCAAGAGGCCCTCAGATCTATGGAATAAATCATAGCGGTAGAGACAACAGAGGCACATAGAAGGGGATTGCTCTTGACACCAGAGGCACAGACAAGGGGATTTCACTTGATGGAAGAGGCACAAACATTGATTGATCATCCGGGGGAATTTCAACCTAGCCTAAGATGTCAAGGACGCTAGGGAGGACTAGTGTACCAAACCCCTTGTATGATTTAATAACTATATATGATGATGAGGAGAGTTCAGAGGTTTCCCTGGTGAATCAGGTGAAAATCACAGAGCATAAAGAACCTGAGAAAGAATCCACCTCGGGTTGCGATGCTCCAATTCAGAGTCATCTACAAAATGAGCATGTGGTAGAAAGTGCCTTAGAAGTTGAGCCACTCGACACACCAAGAACCCTGATGGATAGCTCGAGGGATGAGATAGGATCAGGCGAACAAGGGGAAGAAATTACACAATAGGAAATCAACATATCGAGAGTCGATTACCATGTGAGTACCAAACCTACCCCTAGTTCCTCAATTTTATCTAGTCATTTACCCCTCGATGAGAAACAACCAGACCCCGAGCCTTCTAGACATACAAAATAGGTTCAGGAACCCAGTCTTGAACATATATACACCATCAAGATCTTAGGAAACACTCTTACTTGGGGAGAACAATAAATCTCCAAATTTGTTGATTAGTTCGTCGATATACAAGAAATTGCCTACGATTGAAAGACGAAAGCCATCGTGAAGAGAATCATCAAGAAAAGGAGGCTTACTTTGGACAGTTCCATCCTCATCACCAAAGAGGAGAAATTGATCAACACATAGCATGCCAATAGGTATGAGGTCATCAACGCATGAATGGAAATAACAGATGCCACCCTAGATAGAGAAAGAAAATATGAAGAGGAGCTGGCCACTGTGCTAAAGGAGTTGGAGCATCTTCACCATTTGGAGAAATATTATCAGGACTCCACATAGGCCACAGTGTTTTTAGAAGAGAATTCCAAGATGCCTACAAAAAATTCATGAGTGAGAGACACGTTTTCACTACAGGGATAGTCGACATCCAAGAAGACACCCTTACGACACTAGAGATGTGAAAAGATATGGAAATATGGTATGAGAAGGCCCACCAAGCAGTGGAAATAATTGATTACATCAGCGCGGTTCAAAAGGGTTGAGACGCTGAAGAGCATGATATTCGGGTGCTAAGGGACAACAACATCGACTGTATAAGGAAGTTGGTTGAATATTGGGTGAAGATGGCACAATAGCCTCAGTGGGAGATTCAAGAGAAATGAGACCAAGATAAATCGGGCAATGAGAGACATCGGTCTCCCAAAATTCAGCTCACCCGAGGAATTTATCGACCTGCATGACATAGTCAAACAAAATGCAGAACAAGACTTAGCGTGGATTGCAGAGATAGAAAAGGTGGAAAACATGGTGCCAGGTCAAGTACAATAGTTCATGGAGCACCCGATAAAGGCTCAGACAATATTACAACAATTAAGTGTTAAAGTAGTGAAGTATCGGGCACGGGCAGTGGAGATAAAGGAGATCCTTTCAGCCCCGATGGACCAACATAGATTCTCGTATGCCAACACATGTGAGGAACTCTTCGTAAAATGGTCAGAGTAAGAGAAGAGTCATCCACTTAAGTGAAACCATTTGATGAATCTTAGAAGACATAGAGATGGAAGCACCATGTGGAGATGCTTTTTTTTACTTAGATTACACTTTGATAGTTCTTTTTAGTTAACAATTTGTTATAAATAAGAGGATCGACCTTTTAGAATAGGTCGATGGTTTTTTCAAAGACCCTCATTTTGGAATTGTAATGAACTATTTCGCAACTATCTTAATTGAGAAGTCATGTTTAGGACCAGAGACAAATATTTGTTTTACATCAAAGGAATGTGTGATTGGATCATAAGGAGGAATTACTTCTGACTTTATCTCATGAATGGATGTTGTAATGAGTAAGAATTTTTGAATCTATTGATAAGTTACCTGATTCAATATTTTTATAGTTCTTATCTCTAATGATGGAAAGCAAATTGTTGTGTTAATGTGTGATTAGTGATTAGAGCTAAGGAAACTATTTTTCTTGTCATCATTTTATTGCATGTATATTTTCTTTCAATAATTGTATCTCAGTCAATAATTGAAATAACGACAAGTTGATGTATTAGTACTAGGCTTGTCGTAGGTGTGAAAATATTTGTCTGCATGCTTAAGCATGAAGGTTATCCTGATAGCAACCTTCTTCAGTAGTTAAGTTTCCACCCTTTCCCTTTATCCAGATGGTTTATACCAACACCTATATTTTATTAGACCCACCTAAGAGAAAATACAAAAAAGAGAATGTTCAAACTGAAGGAGGAGTTTTTACGAGAAGATATCATGTAAAACACTACGTAAAGACCATTGATTAATTGGCTAGATCGCAAGATCTAGAGAAACATTCCACTATCAAATGCTGCAGAGTCTAATTGGGCCTCGGTGGCGGGTTTGGTTCCTACTGTTGAGTTAAATGGATTTAGGACCCCTCAACAGAATGGCATTCTCTTGTGGAACATATGGTAACCCAATTAAGATGAATGGCCCACCTCCTATGGCATGAATGGTGACCTGATTAGGGGGGTTGGTACAAGAATAACACTCTCTTGTGGCACAAATGGTGACCTAATAAAGATGAATGGTCCTCCCCATATGGCACAAATGGTGACCTAATTAGGTAGGTTGGTACATGACTGACAATCTCTTATGGCACAGATGGTGACCTGATCAAGATGAATTGTACGCCTCCTATGGCACGAGTGGTGACTTGATTAGGGATTTTGGTATAGGAATGACATTTTCTCTATGTCACGTATGGTGACCTGATTAGAGAATTTTTTTTGGGACTGACATTCTTCTATGGCACATGTAGTGACCTGATTAGAAGAATGGTCCCTATAGCCCATGGTGTCACTTTTAACATCTAGAAGGACTGGCATTCTTCATGTGGCATAGATGGTGATTTGATTAGGAAGAATGGTACTTTTAGTCATGGGACACTCCATTGAGTGCATGAAAACTACGGGACACTCAGTTGAGTGCACAGTTTTGAGTACATTTAGCTAGTTGTTATGAATATATCCATAGTTAAGAGGGAGTGTTGAATTTTGTGTACCATTGGTGGAGACTATGTATATCTAGACAATATATGTGTTCTACTACGATGGTTGAGTACCATTGGTAGAGATTGTGTGTCTCTGGACAATAGTTGTTGTGCTACTGCGTTGGTTGTGTACCATTGGTAGAGAAAGTGTGTCTTTGGACAGTAGATGTGTGCTACTACGGTGGTTGTGTACCACTAGCAGTGACTATGTGTCACTGTATGATAATTGTGTGCTACTAGTAGTGGTTGTGTACCACTAGTGGTGATTGTGTATCACTGGACAGTAATTGTGTACTACTATGGCTTGTCACAATCATGTTCTATTGGATTGCATTGTAGTAGTTGTGTGCTACTAGCTATTTTCCATGGAGAATACTAGATCACTTGGGAGCATTTGTGTGCTACATGATCGCATATATTGTGATGTATTATTTTATCTACTGATGGCATGGTAGTATTTGTGTACTACTATTTGATTGTAGAGTAGTTAGTGGACTACTATATGAAGACATCATGGAAATATACCTCTCTAGCTAAGAGGGAGTGTTGATGTTTTGGTAGCTGCGAGAGGAAATTTCCTCTAGGCAACCTTTCTTAGAAGAGAAGAAGATTATGGAAGTCTGGGAAGAAAATTGAACAATAGGAGAATATCTCAAAGAGAGTTAGTTGGCTCAAAGGGAGGGTTGCAGAGGGAGTTTCCCCTCAGTTCATGTGGGAGAGAGATATCTCCAAGGATTGATAGACATGTGTCATGAGTATAGGGAGAATTTTGTATAATTCAGAGACAAGCTTGGCATGATGTAGAATGCCTCCCTCACTGAGAGGGAGTGCTAATGTTTGGGAAACATCGGGAAGACATTCTCCTAGATTAATAAGTAGTTATATAATATATATAATAAATAGGTAGTTATTTATTATCCAAGGGATACATCCTTTCATGGATGGTCACCATATGTTCTCTATATATGGAACACTCATAATTGTAATACGATATCAATATGTCATATCATCTCATATGAAAAATCAACACATGGTACATAGGGTTGCATAATAATTCCATTATAACTTGAGATGGTTTCCAAACCTAGGTTAAGGAATATTGGGGGATAAGAAAGATTTATCCTTTCTATTAGTAGAGTTGACAGGTCTTCATAATTGAGAAAATGAGTGATTCGTGAGTTTAATACATGGTTTACAAGTGCTTTCTAGAAACTCTCCACTACTATATGAACAAATGATGCTCTTTATTTGGTAAATTAAGCATAGATTTCAAGTAGATACAAGTAAATTAAGCATAGATTTCAACATTATAAAAAGAGAGAAAAAGCATATTGATTTGACATATGTTGAAGAGTCTTGCGAATAATGAAGATGTGGGAAGCATGTAAACACGTTGCACACTCGAGAGGATCGATATGAAGCACGAGAAGGAGTGAAATTGAGTTCACCACACACTATTTTCTGTGTAATTGGGTCATTTGTCTAAGAAGAAGTGTTGGTTTTGATTACACTTGAAAGTTGAAATTCATGAACCTGATGGACTTAAATATAAGTCAAGCCATGTTAAAGTGGTGGATAGGGTGAACTTGAATATAAGTCAAGACACGTTAGTCAAAGAATAATCTCAATGATATAAAATGATCAATGGATATATGAAGCTACTTGGGTAGGTGCCCGCAACATTGTTGTTGTCTACCCAGAGCTGCAGATTTGATACACATTTGAAGTAGCCTTCAAGATTTCATTGAAATTGGTGATATGGTCAGAGAGAAGAGAGGGAGAAACCAATGAGGTAGAATGGACAACATTTTTTACTTCAGTGTAACAGGGAGCTATCCTCTGAATTAGAAATGAAGATCAAAACACTCCTTAATAATCTAATCATAATAGCCTCTTCTATTTTCCAAATTGCATGGAGTTTCTCTGTATGGTAGTAATGATATCCATTTCCCGTCTCCAGGAGCTGCATGATGCAATTACAACTATCTCTAGTTCTAGCAACCACAAAGATGATGCCATGATCTCTAGCTCTAACAATAGTACCGACAGCCATGAAGATGATAATGGAGAGGTGGATAATAATATTCATCTACTTAGTATGGCACCTGTCCAAGGGCTCTTCTTGATTTATTACCTGCTCACAACTCCCCATAGTGAAGAGGACCCCATAGAAGAAGACCCCATAGCAGGGAGACGCTGCAAAGTACAGATATAGTAGAACAGGTTGTCTGAATGGTGAAATTGGTACTTGCAGGTAACAAATTCTTCCAGTCATCTCACTTGGATTTTGGATTAAAAATAATAGTGGCATTGTATAAATATGAAGGTAGTCTTAGTGGGAAGAAAAAACCCGAACTTGTTCGTGTTTTTGGAGATTTTCTACGAAGCAATTATGTGGAAGAATATGACACAGAGATTAAGTGGCTGCTTCAATACATTGTGCGTTGCACATGTTGTGAGCATCGAAATGGGCATGGTTTTCATCTTGAACTTCTTACTGCTTTGAATTTTGATTCACACTTTATATGAGATAGGGGTTGCCTACTTTGAATTTATAAGAAACAGGTGCTAGTCACTTGAAATGTTTTAATTAAATGGGAATTTATATGAAATATGTGTTCCTTATCTCAAATTAAGTGTATTGGGAAATTATTCCTGCTTTGAATTGTAATTAGGAGTTTACATGGTATATGGATTGGTCACTTGAAATTAAGTGCAATTACAACTGTGTTTTATTTTATTTTTATTATTTATTAATTAAATCATAATTTATGAGAAATATTGGTTGGTCACTTGAAATTGTGCATGTGCAAATGTATATTATTTAAGGAATATTCAGGAATGTTCTTCTCTTTTTTTTAGACATCAAAAAATTTATTAGTGTTGATAGGCGTTGTGTAAACATTCTACTTTTTGAACTTTTTTACTGGAATTTGGTGAAAGAGATCTTGGTAAAATCACCATTCTTTGTTATTTAAATTGTATTTTTGAGTGCATAAATAGATTCAACAACTTTAAAACCCTCATAGCACTAGAATTATATAGACTCAATCACTCAAATCTGAAGTTCCAAAAATTGATTGGAAAATGTACCCATAAAAAGTCCAAAAAATGGAACATTTAAACTAAATTGTCTTTGTATATATATATATATATATATATATATATATATATATATATATACAACTTTTGTTAGAGGGTTTACACATTAATTTGCATGTTATTCAAATATGATAAAATATGAAAATAAATTAATGTATTTTTTCACCCCATTATTATTAAGACTATATATTAATTAATATGGTTGATTTGTATCTAAAAAAAATTGAAATATGATGGAATATTGATAAATCCATGTAAATAAATTTTAAACAAAAGAGTATAAACATTAACAAAAGAGAAAAATTAACAATATAAAATATGTTTTCATTTAACAATTTTTTAAATCATTTTCAGTAAAAAAATATTAATGATGTAGAAGTCTATCATATCATGTCGATCAACCTAAATATATTACAAATTGTGACATTTGTCCTCTATCTCTATACCCTATTTTTAATGTTTGATGAAGTGATATTACGTGGCATAATCCTGAAGTTGTTTTTGATAACCCTCAATCTCGAAGTTTTTTTGGTGGGGCATCTCAACAATAGAGAGTAGCACAGTTGATGAAATTAAATTTTGAAAAATTTCAAACATTAGTTGATTTTGTAGTGGTATGTTGATATTTTTAGAGTTAGAATCCAACACGCTTTTAAAAGAAAATCAATGATTTGGTGATTTCAAAAATCACACTTTGCATAGGGTTGTTATCAAACTAATCGGTAAATGAGGACACAAACTGATCTCCCTAGATTCACTACGAAACTAGAACAAAACAAGACAATATACTAAACTTCTCTTAGATTTCAGTTATCAAATAGGAAGAGGATCCAAAAATACATTTTAAACGTTGTAGACCTGACCTCTCCAATGTCATCCCAGCTCCGTTGTAAGGCTTATGGAGAAGTATCTGAAAAGAAACACAAGCCAATGAAGAGAAGAATAATAGAGTCTATTCGATATGAAACTATGTATGTGATCAAGGAATCATACAATATGGACAAATAACATTCATATAGGAAAGAAAAGTATATATGTATTAAAGAATGTGGAAGCAATATACAACCAGATGCCTTGATGTTGTTAGGTTCCTTCCAATAGTTCCTTGCTTCCCACACACTTCTAATCCACAGATTCTGATACTATATATCTTATTTCTACTCACAATATATCTTGACAAAGTAAATCTCAAAGACAACATAGGCCCAAAAACTCCAAGCTACAAAAATTACTCAAACCCAATCAAGCTAACTTTCCCCATAAGAACTCCTCTCCTTTTATAGGCTGAAAAGGATAAGGTGAGGAGGTTAGGATGATCCCATGAGATCAGGGATGTGACTCAAATCCAAACCGATCGGAGGCCACCTCACACTCAAAGCTTCTATTCTAGAACTTTTGAGAAATTCATCTTTTTCCTTCGTACAAAAATCGTCACACCCTTAATACTGAGAAAACTACGACGACATTGTAGGCCATTGTGGTGAAACCTGTGGTGATCCTATATCGTCACACCCTTAACACTAATCAAGGTGCGATGATCTCTTTTTATAAGGTTTTTGACAAAGAAAAAGTATAATTTCATCTCTTTGGGAAAAAGTATCTTCATTCTTCTTCAAGGATTAAGGAAACTGATCCTTCTAAAGATAAAGGCTAGGGTTACATCATTAACAATCATAGGGGTGATGAAAATAATTTGTAATAGAGAGCCCCCCAAAGTATGAAGTTAGAATGGAGTGATAGTTGAAATACTTTGTCGAGTGTGTGTAGGGAACAAGGAACACGTCGATCAGAAACCTGCCAACAAACAAGGAAATACAGTAAAATAATATATCATCACTGATGTAGGAATTCCCATACTCAGAATACAAATGACTCAAAGCATAAATGTTGACATGCAAAGATCCATGTCAAGTAAGACGGGTCATGGTCACCAAACATACACTATGGATCCATGCCAATATGACTCAAATATGAACAAAGCCACCAAAAATACATTGTGGATCTATGTGTTAAAGACTCGAATTTGAACATAGCCATGAGACATACACTGTGTATCTATGCAACAATAAATATAAATATACTCCAATGCAACCTGAATCTATCAGAAAAGATCCAGGGTCTTCATCTCCATCACTCTATAGTACGTATCTAACCATGCAAATACATGTGTTGAAGTTGAACATGGTAGAAACCACTTGATTAGCAGTCATTAATGAATATCGTTAAAAAGAGCAAGGGAAATCACCATTAATGTCAATGACTCCCAAGGTACTCTAGTACAATCCAACAAATGTGAATTAATGATCTGAAGTCTAACACTGGGTAGAATCTCTCGATTAGGGATCATTAATGAAAACCCACTGTCGAAAGCGAGGAAACCTTTCATTGAGGCATGCAAGTTCCAAGGTACCAACGATTTTCTAATTTTAATTCTTGGATAATGAGTTGAAGTCGGCAGGAAAAGACTCATCACAGGAAGGCCTTAATGTATCCTCTATCAGTGACACAAAATGGGTAAAAAGATTTGAAGTAGATCAGAGTAACAAATGATTCAGGACTGACTTGGGGAGGGTCGGCACAATAGAAGGATTAAGGACTGCAGAAATGGTTGACACAATAGAAGGCTTTCCGGGTTGAACTTCTCTTTGAACATATTGATGACATGACAATTGTCTTGGCAACACTGACTCAACAACGGGGATCACAGACCAAAATGTAATCAAATAAAGGAGTATGATAAAGAGACAAGCGGATTTTCTAACCTAGAAAAAAATTGGTTAAAAGGGTGTCATGTTCAAAGGTAATTCTTCAATATAATACAGGTTTAGATACATTTCTTTCCCAATTCCCCCCCCCACCATTTCTAGCGAGTACCTCTTTATTTTTACGCAAGCTTGAGGAGGATAACATATGCTTGAAATGTAAGCTCATCCTTTAGACGAGTCCCTCAGAGTATGTTTAAATAACCCTAAGAAGGAGTGGTTCGATCCCATATGGGTATTTCAATTCTTGTTTAACGAATCCAAAGAAAGAAAACTCAGCGTTTTTTCATTTTTAGAGAGTCTGAAAAACACTTAAATAAAACTTCAAAATGTCCTTTTTTGTAAAGTAGTCTAATGAGACTGAAAAAGAGATAATATACCTCTCAACAGATGTTTTCTTCAAATACTTCAATGAGCGTGAAGAGAACAATATCGCTCGGCGATCGTTTCATGTTTAAAGAGTCTAAAAAGAGATTAAAGGGAACTCCATGCAGTTCCTTTTTAGTATAACCTTTACAAGTCCCAAAAAGTGATAAAATTTTACTTGGTTACATTCTCAGGTTATTTACAAGAACAAGAAAGAAAAAAGACTAAGATCGAGATTGTTTTCATTTTTACTCAAGCTTAAAACAAAACAAAATTATGCTTGGGATAGATTTTATTTTTTACACAATCTTAAAACTAGCCAAAACTGTGCTTGAACCTGATTTCATTTTTACACAAACTTGAACTAGAGGAAACTATGCTTGAGGTAGGTGGTTTCATTTTTACACAAGCTTGAACCAGAGAAAACTATTCTTGACACTTCCCAATGCATAATCCAAGGATGGTTGGTACTTAGCCCCCAGCTTAAGAAGCTAGAAGCTTAACTTTAGCATGCAGTCCATAGGTTGTAAACAAATTCCCCCCAAGATTCATTTCATCTGAATTCAAAGGAGAATCAAATGAAGCTTCAAATACTAGAAGAAGGACTTGACTCAAGCAAAGAGGGGGAACACTATTTCTTTTTTTAACGAGATTGACACAAGAACATGAACTATGCTCGAGAATCCAAGTTCAATCCCTAGACCTATGTTTCATGTTTTAATGAGTTTGACACAGAAACAAGAACAATGCTCGTAATATTTGTTTCATTTTTTAATGAGGTTGCTACAAAGACACAAAACTATCCTCACAACTAGTTTCATTTTTTAACGAGCTTGGAATCAGAAAACCATGCTCAAAGTTGGTTTCATTTTTTAATGAGATTGAAATCAGAAAACCATGATCAAATCCTCTCTTCTTGATCATGGCTTCCAAGAGGACAATGATATGGAAGGAAACCATGTCAAGGGACAAAATTCGGTCATGGCTTCCAAGAGATCTTCACTGGATGAAAGACAAACACTCTGGAAGGAACACATGTCGAGGGTCACGACATGGGTAAGGAGGTCATGCTCTAATAGCCCTACCAAAGAGGTAACCAAGTCAACTACCAGATCCAAGTCATAAGAGATTGATATTATAGTGAGGGGCTCATCTTTATCGACAGTTGAAGGCATGTGAGACAATGCCACATAATTGACTTGTGGCAGGGGCGATACCAGCTGCATATAAGAACTGTTTAGGGAGGTCATCGATTTTATGGTCAAGTCAGGGTCAACGAACAAAAGTTGATCAATATTCATAATTCGTCCATCGTAATGGAAATATATCACATGAAATAGAGTGGACATGATAGCTTTCATGGCATAGACGTAATCTCCCCCAAGGAGTAAATCGAAATCCAAGGGGTCTTGGACTACCATAACATCAATAAAGGCAGTTTTCCCTCACAAAGTTATGGGAAACTGAGGAAGGACTCCTAAAGGGTGACTGGTTCTTCTGTTAAAATCTAACAGATTCTACGTAACCGACACAAGTTGAGGATAACCCAAATCTTTCCAAGAAATAGAGGACAAAATACTAACAGACACACCTTCGTCTATCAACGTCTGAGTAACGTCCCGACCAAAAACCTGTACTATAATATTGAAAGGAATGTGAGAGGGAAGAAAAGGTCCAGTTAGCACACCCTAATAAAAAAGGATGGCCTAATTACTTGGAGGGGGTTCCACAGGAGAAGGAGGAAAGCCCCCTAACATGGTAGATTCTGTATCAATAAGAAAAACATGGGAAGTATCGGGTTTACTCTCTAGCGACGGAGTAGTATCGACCGATGATGAGATCAGATCAACCACTTGAGTTGCATTCTCCAAGGGGAGAATGGGGTCAAAGGGTGGAAAGGGATTGCCTGATTGGGTTTCACTCTCTAAAGGGAGAGGGGGATCAACCGAGGATGGGATCGGAGTGACCAATTTGTGAACTGGTTCATCTAAGGACGTGACCAAATTGACTACATGATCAACCAGACTAACTAATGAAGGGACCAAATTGATCATTCCATCAACTATAGGTGGGTCGAGAGTAATCTTGCGATAATAATATGGAAGTTCAGGTTGGGAAATAGTCATGTCTTCCAGTAATTTCAAGGCTTGAATCCCTCCGCATAACATACACGGGAACTTGACTCTACTTTTCTTCTTCCCAACGGTATCCTGACTAGTTGATGGTAGATTATTAGCATGTTGTTCAGAGGCTGACGACATGGGTTGGTGAGGGTGTGTAGACCATGCTTATATAACCTTGGATAGACCAGGGCAATCCTTAATAACATGGATACCCTTACAAAGCCTGTAAGGGTACTTGGGCTTACGGGTTGTTTGGGTTATCTTGGTATCATCAACACTCCCAACACGATGATCAATAACTGGTGGTTTTCCAAGTTGTTTGGAAGTCATTGGAAGTTTGGACCCTTGCTTATTTTTCTTCTTCTTAATATTCCTTTCCTTCTTCTTCTTATCCACTAGGTTATTAGCTTCATATATTTCACTCGGTGAAGAAGATGAAATGGAAGAAGACCTTGCAAGTGAAGAAGGCAAAGGCGATATTACTGGTGAAGATGATGAAGGATCAATTATGAAGTTGATGCTCTTGGGGGGAAGTTCTTACAACCGAAGCACTTGTTGCATTTATAATTAACTGAGTGGAAAACAACCATACTCGTAATACAATTGTGAGACCTGGAAGGCTCAAAGTAGTGATGTGAGTGTTAGCACCCTATAAATTTTGTCTGGTTGAATAGACAAATGACAGAGGTAATTGTTTCAACCTACTTTAAAGCTAGGCACTAGCCTGCCTAAGTCAAAGAGGGATCTCTCGTGTCACTGGATATTTCTTGGATAATCAGTGGCTAGATTTGGTTTGTTTTGGGGTTTTTTAATAAAGTTGCTAGCAAGGAAGGGGAGGAACACTCAGGGCTGTGGAGTCAAAATTATGAAATTGAATGAAAACAATGATCAAACGGTAGAACTCTCCAGAGGATAAAGGCTAAAGGAGGCAATGAATATGAGTTATAACTTGAATTTAATTAGAGTGGTAAGAGGAAAGAGAAACAGATAACTACATCAAATAATTATGGAAATGAATTCTGAATTAGTTAAGAAGAAACATACACAGTTTAAATTTCTTAAGCCAAGAGTGTCACAAGACGAATTATGGGCCTTTAAGTTTCCAATTTATACAGACGAAAATGTAAATGGAATAAAAGATCACAGGAAATACATACAATGAAGGAAGACAAAACTCATATCACCACCATTAGAACCTTTTCATAGAGATTTCAAAATCTTCTTCATATATATTCAATTCAGCTTCATAAAATTACAATAGAGTTTGAAACAACCAAAAAGGTGCTCTTGCACTTTTGCCAACATTAATTCATTCAAATGTCCCAGTATTTATACAATTCGATTACAATGGATGAAACTGAAAAGTTTCATCTTCTAAAACTGATTATAATAATTTCAACTGACAGTATCAGCATATGAACCAATTTACAATGATTAAACACAAAGACGTTTCAAAACTAGGGATGAATTTATCTGATTGCTCAACTTCATTTACGACATCTATCTTGCCTTGATCTTCTGTCGAGCTTGCTGGTTTGGTGACACCTGGAGGTTACTTACTGGTTCTGGGAAAAATACATTTCGTTTTTCCCAACTACACGATTTCCTTCCACTGTGAGTCAAAAGGAATCTTGTAATCCATAATCTCCTTTATCAAAATCTCCAAGTCAATGCACGTAGCATAGGACATAATCGGAAGCCCGATCTTCACTGTATTGAACTAGTTTAAAATCTCGAAGTCTGTGGCCAAATACTCTACCAAACCGAGTCCCTTCAGGTTCTCTTCCATGCCTTCAAATTTCGAATGATCCATTCTACACTGAGTGAGGAGAGAATTGTATTCTTCTTGATTGTATAATTTACCTTTACCATCCCAGAATGGTGGGAGGCCCTTGATAAACAATTATTCAAATCTATCCCTAAACTCCTGTAAATTGTGCTCCATTTGCATGGCTTTGTTTTGAACCAATTTGAGCAGAGTTATCCTTGTAGAATTGATCCTCTTGTGAGGATGATCAATCCATATTTTCCCTTTACCCCAATAGTCTGAATATTAGCAATGGGTATAGAATTCAACAAATCAATAGAATTATGGGCCCATTCAGGGGGTTTCTTTACTTGATGTCTCATTAACCCTTGATTACACATGCTTGGGGTGGTAATAGCTTCATGCATCTTTTCATTTATAAATTTAGATGGAAATACAGACTTAGGATCCTCTGTAGTAGTAGATCCTGGATCACATGTGTTTAGATCCTTGCAACAATATCTTTCCTTTTAACCTATTCTTCAATTTATTTACCATTTCTTTTAAATATTGATTCTCTCTTTGGAATTGGTCATCTTTTCATCTTTTGTTTTCATATCTTGTTTCATATTTTCTAAGACTTCCTTAAGGCTCTTGATTTTCCCTGCCTTTAAAATTACTTGGGACATAGCTTGAACCAATCCATCGGTGCTTGATCAGCTTCTATATTGGAGGTAAAGTAATTATGGGCCCATTCCGAGGGTTTCTTTGCCAATGTCTCATTAACCACAGTACACATGCTTCAGGTAGTAATAACTACGCCATCTTTTTCATTTATAAAATTTAGATAAACCCTGAACTTAGAATCCTCTATAGCAATAGAATCCTAGATCACATGTTTAGATCCTTGCAACAATATCTTTCCTTTTAACCTATTCTTCAATTTATTTACCATTTCTTTTAAATATTGATTCTCTCTTTGGAATTGAGCCATCTTTTCATCTTTTATTTTCATCTATTGTTTCATCTTTTCTAAGACTTCCTTAAGGCTCTTGATTTCCCCTGTCTTTAAACTTACTTGGAACATAGCTTGAACCAATCCATCAGTGTTGGATCCAACTTCTATATTAGAGGGTAAAATAACAACCATATATGATGTTGCTACCTGTTCTTATGACCAATTCTCTTTCTCTTTTTCTAGTTGCAACACTTTATCTTTGTAATTCAGTGCTTCTTGTCTGGATGTCTCTTTTTCTTGGTCTAGAGCAATTATCTCTGTTTTCTGTGGATGGTCAGTGCAGGGAATCTTCAGCTTCTTCTTTAAGCTTTGGATCATCTTATCTTTTTCATCCAAACAAGCCTGTACCCCTTGAGGGCCTTCAAATTCCAAACTTTTGACCTTTGTTTGCCAGGCTTTGCTGGATGCTTTTTCCTATTTCAATTGTCCATGTAATTTGAGTTCATGTTTTTTCAATCTTGAAACTTTCAGACTCAAACTTAGGTAGTCTGAATATAAAATTTCATTGGCATTCATGTGAAACTTTACTATGACTGGGGCACCAATATTCTCATAATGCATCTTGATTTCAGAAACTTTATCATCATCTGCTATTGCTATATTAAATGTCTTTCTTTCCACATCCCTGACTGAGAATAGGGAAGAATTATGCTAGGAGATCTTCTCTACTTTGGGCAACAAGTCTCTTATTTCATTATTGGCCATACTTCCCTTCACAACATACTGGTTCATTAAGTCCTCTTTGGATTGATAGACTTCCCCAGGTGTCTTGCTAAATGTATGTTTCTTGCTGCTGAAAACCCTTGATCTTATTTCACTTTGTGGCATGCTTCCTGCGCCAACCTCTTCATTCTTGGTTGCACCTTCCACCATCTCCATGCTCTCTTTCTCTTTAGGTTCTTCTTCTTCCAGGTCCACTATCTGCGAAGATGGTGTGACTTTCATTTTCTTGAGAATATTTTTCTGAATACTGGAACCCAGTGCCTCTGAACTGCTCCTCTTGTTATCAACTCTCATCTTTGGAGCTTTAACAATCAACTTTGGAGAAGTTTTCTGTGTTTGGATCTGCTAGGGGGCAGACTCTATTTGTTTTTTCTGATCATGCTGTAAAGTGACCTCCATATCTACACAGGTTTCCAGATTAGCCAGTTTATCAAATCCTTCAACATGCTCATGCTCGTAGGGGCCTTGTCTACACATCAATATTATCTTTGATATGATCTAATGCAGATCATACTTCCTCCCTTGTAACTATGTAAACCCAAATTCACTGATTTTGGCTTGGATTTGAGGTAAATAAGACCTGTTCTTTACCACAAAAGGCCCTATATTAATGAAAGGAAATTTTAAGTTGGATGCCTTGTGCGTTTTCAAAAAATGATTTGTCTCTGAAATGATCCTTTGTCTGATGAACTCTAAAGAAAAGACTCCAGGAGTCAAAAATACTGGTAAAAGGTAAGGTCTTTCTTGATAGCCATATACCCAAATCATAGTAGATTGTATGAACAACATCTAATGTCCCACCTTGATCTCTAGATTTGGTTGCAAAGAGATTTTCATTTCTTCCAAAACCCTTGGCAGGTATGTGCCGAAGATGAGATTGTAAACCCTGGACATGATCTTGTTTATGAAAATAAGCATGGTTATCCTTTTGCACTCAGTTGAGATGAATGCAACTTCAGGGAATTCATTCTGATTCAATTCTAGGAACATCCTCAACAAATGCGTGTAGTACCTGAAGTGTCTCAGTGAATTGAAATTTACCAGTTGTTGGTGCATATTGTTAGCGATGAAATTTTCAAAACTTATACAAACCAATTGACTAGAATTTGACATAAAAAAGGTCAACAGGAAACCCAACATGAATTCTACTACAAACTTGTCATTATCCAATCCTAAAATTTGACTAAGCAGGGAATAAGACCACTGGACCTCAATAATCATGATGCTTACATTGATAGGAAAAGACAGACTCTCAGAATGGTGTTTAGGTTTAACAATGGTTTGCAGAAACAAGATTTTTACTTCTGAGGGACATTCTCTATAGACTGTGATCATTTTCTCTTCCTCAAAGGGATATGACACTGTGGGGGAAGACTCTGGTATACCGAGGGTGTGTCGAATTGATGAACTATCTACTTCGCATAAGACCTCTGACCCTAACCTATTTAAAATGACCTTTTCTTCCTGAGAATACTGTTCGACACACCATCTTACAAACTCTGGGAAAGGGAAAACAACTTCTACGATGTAAGGGGTAATGGAAGCTTGGGCTGCTTCGAGGAAGGGTATCCATTTTCAAACATTGTCTAGCAAATTGGCTTTGGAAACGGAAACATGTGAGATTGTTAATTCTATGTCAAATACATTGAAGTCCTTGTCAATTAAGGCTTCTTCTTTTGAGGCAAGATCTTGATTTGTTATGGATGAAATGACAGGTTTCGTGGCCATGATAAAAAATACCTGTGAATCAGAGGATAATGCTCAAATCTGGTTCACTACTGAGATTTAAATTTGAATGGAGGGTTTGCGCCACTTTTCAACATTCGAGTGCTTTGAAATATTATAGAATAATGATTGTGGGCCCTCTTTTTATATGCGTTTTTCGATATCAGGGGTTGGAAAAAACGGTTTAAGGTAGATTGCTTTTCACCCCGATATGCCTTTGATGGCGCCACGTGTCCACAGAATGAAACCATGGTATTTTCCCTTGCCCACCCTTTAACAATTATCTTTTGCACCACTTCAATGCCCAATATATGTCTTGGTCGTCGATCTGGGTCGTTCCAAGATCTATAGTCCACCGGTTCTCATCAACTTTTCATATCGGGGGTTGGAAAAAATGGTTTTGGGTAGACCAGTTTTTGCCTCGATATGCCTCTGAGGGTGCCACACATCCATGGAATGAAACCATGGTATTTTCCCCGACCCAACCTCTAAAAATTATCTTTCACATTACTTCGTCACCCGATATATGTTCTCATCGTCGATCTAGGCCACTTCGAGATCTACGATACGTTGGGCCCTATCACCTTCGTGTCTTCACTAGATTTATCCATATTTTTTCATATGTTACCCTATCCTCCAAAATATCACGCCTCCATCTCGATGTATCTCCTCGCTAAATTTTCGAGACTTGGATCCTATCTAAACATTGTTATGGTGATAACATAGGCTCCAATTGGGGATGCTATCCTCCCTGCGAAGTAGAAAAGAACTGTAGACTAAGTGCCTACCCATTGGGTTGTAATCTATTCATGTGATCTGAATCTATGGGTCTTTATTCAAAACTCAAAATTGACCTAGCAGAGCTTAGGGCCTTCACCTCAGGCTTTAACTATGTTGCTTTTATTCCAACTTCTTCATGCGGAAAGAAAAACATCAAACGTTTATGTACAATGAATGGAAGGGGTGATGACGTTTAAACAATATAATGCTTGAGGAACCTGCCAATCAAAGGCCCTCCTCCAATGAGGTATCCATTATTCTCTTGTAGTATGTAGGCGTTATTTCCACGGTATGCTGCAATTTTGAATGGGCCCACCCACAGATGATCAAACTTCCCGTTCTTTCCGTTATCTTCCTTTTTGGCATCCCATTTCAATACCAAGACTCCTAGTTTGAAATCGTCTACCTTGGTACATCTATTGAAAGATTCTTTGATATTATCTTGATGCAGCTGAGCATTATTGAAATCCTTTTCCCTGGTTTGTTGTACGTTGATTAGTTCATCATTTCTTCTCTGATTGACGTCTGCTTCCGCCTCCTGCTCCTATAATAGTTTCATCACTAGAAATCCTAATGCAGTAGGAAAAATAGCCTCCATTCCATAAACAATATGAAAAGGGGATGTGGCTATGGATATCTTCGGAGATATTCTGTCAGTCCATAACACATGGATGAGATTTTTGTGCCAGGCCTTTYTATTTTCTTGCAACAGTTTCTTGATGATTCTGACTAAGTTTTTGTTTGAAGATTAAACCAATCCATTTCCTTGAGGATAGTATGATGTAGAATGACCAAGGTTAATATTGTAATCTCTGCAGAAWTTTTCTATTTTCTTGGATTTGAAAGTCGTTGCATTGTCAGTTGTCATTTTTTGGGGGCATCTGAATCTGGATAGAATATTGTCTTCTAAAAATCGGATGATGACATCATCTGTTGCATACCTGGTGGGGACTACCTCAATACACTTAGTGAAATAATCTGTCGTTGTCAGGATCCATTTTTGTTCGGCTGAGGATTGTAGATGTATTTCCCTATAAAATTGATTCCCCACTATCTAAAAGGAGATTCCACTGAAATGGGCTTTAAAGGCAGAGGTTGTAATTTTCCCTTTCCATCGAAAATATGACATTCATGGCAGTTTGAAACCTCTTTATAAACGTCAGGAAAAATGCTAGGCCAATAAAATCCAGCCCTCAAAATTTTATGCACAGTTGTCTTCCAATAATGATGACCTCCATAGTCACCCTTATGGAACTCTCTGATAATTTTCTCTACTTCTCCTTYGATCAAACAACTCAATAAAATTCCCCCTGGCTCCTTCCAATACAACGATTCATTCACTATAAAAAAATTTGCTACCTTCAGTTTCAAGAATCTGGCTTTTGTTTTACTAAATTCAGGAGGATCTTGCAAAATTTTCAACACAAATATGATATCTACATACCATGTACATTCAAGAAATTTATGGGATATTTGTGGAGTCGCCTTTTCTTCTTCTATTGTATTGTCTGATAGATCTACAATGAAGCTTATTCCCAAGAGTTCATGGTTTGTTTGTTCCATCATCTTAGCAAGCCCCTGTCCTTTGATCAACTTGGTGGGTTTAATATCCAGGTCATATTCTAATAATACTGCTATCCATTTTCCCCTCTTTCCTTCAGGATCAGGCTGTGTTAAGATGTCTTTCACTGAGCTAGTGGGAACAAAAGCAGTGGTATGGGAATGTAGGTTGTAAACCTTAAATTATTTCAATTCCTTGACTAAAGCATATGCTTGCTTCTCCATGATTTCATACTTCAAAGGGGCATCTCTCAATGTCTTGTTGTAGTATGCTATGGGTTTCTCAAAATTTTGGTCATATTTCTGGAGTAAAACACCAACAATCGTGTGTTCTGAAGTGAAAGAGAATAATATGAAATCTTTTTCAAAATTGGGACTATCCAATACAGGAGCTTTGGTCAAGGCCAACTTGATGTATTGAAAATATTTTCTAGCCTCAAGAATCCACTTTATTTCATTTCCCTTCTTGAGAATGTTGGTAATATGTTTTATGATTTCAGCCAAATTTGGGATGTATCTCTTCATAAAATTCACTTTTCCCAAGAAAGATTGTACCTCCTTTTTGCTTCTGGGTATGCCAATTTTCAATATCCCCTCAATTCTCCTGGGGTCTACCTTTATCCCTTCTTTTGAAATAATGTGTCCTATGATATTTCCTTCTTCCATGGAAAAATTTGACTTTTTAGGATTCAGTGATATACCAAATTTCCTGCATTTTTCAAACTCCCCTCTGAGATGCTTGAGGTGTTCCTCGTCTGAGGCAGAATACAAAGTGATGTCATCAAGGTATATAACAATTAATTTGTCCTTTTCATCAGCAAAAGATATTTCCATAGCTCTTTGAAATGTTTCCCCCGCATTCATAAGCCCAAGCAAAATTTTTGCATACATGAATGTTCCCCATGGTGTGGTAAACGTTGTCTTTTCCTGATCATCAGGGTGCACCATAATCTGATTGTATCCAGAGAAACCATCTAACATTGACATCTTCTGAGAGCCCACTACCTTCTATAAAATGTGATCCATTTTAGGCAATGGGTAGTTGTCTTTTAGAGACACCTTATTCAGATTCCTAAAATCTACGCACAACCTAATTTCTCCACTCTTTTTCTGACTGGTACCATATTCGCTACCCATTTGGAAAACCTCAGGGACACTATGATTTTTGCTTCAAATATTTTTTTAACTTCTTTATCTATTAAAGGAAACAACATAGGGTTTATCCTTCTCAATTTCTATTTGAATGGTTTGTGATCTTCCTTTATTGGGATAACATACTGGATTATACTAGTATCATAAAAGTTCAAATCATCAGGGAATTATTTCATTAATTTGACATACCTTTCTTTTACTTCAGGACCGATTTTTCTGGACAAATTCACGATATTTGGATCCTCTGGAGTCCCAATATTTCAATATTCCAAATCCCCTTCATTTACTGTAATCTTCAGACTTCTCACCACATCATTGTTATCAAAACGTTTTTCCAATGGGATCAGAACTTTGGGGATGATGTTGATTTTTAGTTGAACGATATCTCTACTAACAATCTGATTGTCAAAATACCCTTCTTTTGTGAAAGTGGTTTCATCCACTTCATCATCACAGTATTCATCATCAATGTTCAAATTATTGAATTCATTCTCCATCTTGAGGAAGTTTTCTATCTAGTTTTCATCTTCAAAGACTTGCGAGTGCTTCATATTGTCTAGTACTGCTAGCTTGTACTTGACCTCAACCTTGTAACTTTTTTCAGGGAAAATTGGAACTTTGAAAACTGTTGCCGAAGTAGCCAAGGCATCAACAACCTGATTTTGTTCTCTTGGAATTGTTGAAAGATTACCTTCTTGAAATTTCTCAAGGAGGTATAGTACCATATTCCTATAAGCCATCAATCTGGGTTGTTTTTCTTGGTAGATGACTTTGATTTGATTTATAATTAGCTCAGAGTCTCCATGTACAAAAATTCTTTTGGAATCCATCTCTTCTAAAACTTTCAACCTCAATATTAATGCTTCATATTCAGCCATGTTATTAGTGCATTCAAAGACAAGTTTGTAGGAACATAATTTTGAATATACTTTGGGGTGATTGATCCATATGCCAACTACAACTCCTTCTTTGCAGTCAACTCCATCGAAATTCATTATCCATATCTGATCCTCTGCATCATCCTGATGTTTTTGAAATTCCTCCATATTCCCGTCATACTTGTCTTTGTCATCCATATTGGTTTTTGTTTCCTTCTCTTCGGAACACAAGTCATTGAAGAAGATGGAAGACCCCAAATCAGTTTCCACTGAATAGATAGGATGATTGTTAGGTTGTGATTTGTTGTTGGCCATATATTTAAGAAAAAAATCTCTATACAGTCTTTTGCCTTGACCAAAGACAAGAATAGTAGCATATGACATGTCCATCTAGCGAGTTCCTTTCAATTTTGTAGCCCATGATCTGGACAATAGCATTCCAAATTTTGGAGGGATATCAGTGACCACTACATCCATAATCAAATTATTTGTTGGGATTTGTGCTAAAGACACCACCAGATCCTTGATCATGCCAAGGCATTTCACTTTTCTTGAATCAAAAGAGAACAGATATTTATAAGGTCTTGTGACATCGAGGCATAATTGGTCCATGACCACTTTGGGCATCAGGTTGTGAGATGCTCGAAAATCCAGCATAGCATTGTGTAGAATTGTGTCATGGATTTTCAAACTGACATAAAAAAGAGGAACTTCTTCATTTCCACTGCTTTCTTCTACCCTTGGCCCAAATAAGATGGTTGTGTGATCATCTTGTATGTTCAGGGTATCATAGGTTTGTCCCATATTAAGCATCTTGATGGTCTGATTTCTATAATCACTATTCTTAATCAATTCATTAAATGGTACCTAAATTTTGATCTTGGCCATCTCGCTTTCAAAATTAAAGGAAGATGATGTTTTCTCTACCTCTTTAGTGACCATTTCTTTCCTTGTCTCCAATAGTTTCTTCTGAGGTTCTTCTTTCTACTTTCCCTTTTCCATATTACCCTTTGTAATAGAATCTTTCCCAGTAGATTCCTTTGCAACTAAATCTTTTGCAGCTAAATCTTTCTTGGGCTGACTTGAAGAAGGTATGTTATTATGAGATTCTTTGGTGGGATTTCCCTTTGGAGGATTTGGAGGTACCTTTTTATTTCAAAGGTTATACTGTCTTTGGAATTGCATGATGGAATTTTGCAATCTTGCCTCGTAATTTTCCCTTTCTATTGTTACCCTTTCCTCCTCCTCTTGCAAAACGATCTCACTTGCATCTATGAATTGGTCGTGTTCTTCTTTGGTAAAAAAAATACCTCTGTTTATTTATCATCACAATAGTTCATTTTTTTTTTCAAAATATCCATCATAATCTTCATTCACATAATTATTTTGAAAAGGAGGCCTTATTTGTTGTTCCCCCTGATTTCCTTGGTTTCCTTGATTTCCCTGATTTGCCTTATCTGCTTGATTGCCCTGATTTGCCTAATCTACTTGATTTCCCTGATTTGCATGATCTTCTTGATTTCCTTGGTTCCTTTGCTCTCTTTTTCTAATCTGTGGAATTGTTGGTCTCCTCGGATTTCTGGGTGGACCATCATCCTATCCTCTAGGGTTATCCCAATTTCCCAGAGCCATTCTTTCCATCATTCTCTCCATGTTTCTCATCATTTCTTCAAACCTTTCTTCTGATGTTTGTGATGTTAAAGGTTGTTCTTTATCTTGAGTTTTATTTATGTCCCTTCCAGAGTTAGCTTTAATCTTTCCTTAAACCATTAGGTTTACTTCAACTTCTATGGCACTGGTCATCATATCATCTAATGTGGTAGATATTTGTTCCCTCAATAATAAAGAAAAATCACTTTCAAAAGAATCAATATGTCTGAGCTGAGAAGATTTAGGGGAGGTTTTACCTCAATGAGAATCAAATTATAGACTTCCATGAATCTGGTTGAAAACTCCTGCACCGTTTCATTAGACGATCTCTTCATGTTGTTGTACCGGGTCAACAATTGAAGGGGATTTTTATTATCTCCCCTTTTGCAAGGAAGATGGTTTCAAAGGCTTCGAAATCTGCTATACTAGCTGGTGGAAGGGATTTGAACCACTTCCTCACTTCTCCTACAAGACTTTGTGTAAACAAACTCATTTTCACATCTTCGAAGTCCACCTCTTCCAAGTCTATGAAATCATTAAACCAGTCTAGATGCTTTTAGGCTGATATGTTACCTTCAACATCATACAGTTTGATCCTTAGGTTGTAGTCTTGAGGTAAATCATGTAGTTGAGCAGGTAGTATGAGGGGAGAAAATATGGTTGCCATAGATGATGTGAGGGGTTGGAGTGGTTGTTGGTTCCGAGAAGGGGTCACTATAGGTCTAGCATACCTGGCTAAAATCAAATCTTGGAATCTATTTTCGTCAAAGATGATCTCGCTTAAATGAGATTCAAATTTAGTTTTGAATAGGGATTGTTCAGATTTCACGTCAAACTCAAGGTCTTCAATGCTAGTCACTCCGTCCTTGGGCAAGGACAGATATCAGTCTGGATGCAACACTGGGGTTACTGGATTTTATTTTCTCTTACGCACAAGATTTTCAGGGTCAGACACGGGGATTGCAGCTTATGGGTCTGGGTTGCTCCTAGTGTGAGTTCTCTCAGGAGCTAGGATTTATATCTCACACGGTGTATTGAAACTGGTCTCTAAGTAAAAGAGTTGTGAGGGTAATAATAATCTCATCCAATGAGGTATTTGATCCACTGTCACCCTCAAGGATCAAACCAAATCTTTAAGTCATTTTCCCAGGGAATATTTTTTCAGTTTCATCCCCGACAACGATGCCAAAATGTTAGCACCCTATAAATTTTGTCTGGTTGAATAGACAAATGAAAGAGGTAACTGTTTCAACCTACTTTAGAGTTGGGCACTAGCCTTCTCAACTCAGAGAGGGATATCTCGTTTCATTGGATATTTCTTGGATATTCATGATCCGGATTATTTTCGGCACAAAATGAGAGCAGAGATATAATAAAGAAATGTATAGAGATGTTGCAGATATTCAATAATATAACAGAAATGTATCAGAGACTCAACCATAAACACAGATATACAGTAATACACGATTTCTATTAATCAGAGAAATGTACAGAGACTGTAAAAATACAGAGTGAAAGACTCGCTAGAATGGTGGCAGCTTATCTCTGAGAAGAGATGTGTCGGCTACTCACATTCGCAAGAAGATGATTACAATGAGGCTCTGAAGGCCCTTTTACAATAAATGGGAATGCCAAAAGTCCTAAATATCCAAAAACCTAACCCTAGGAGATGAAGCGCCAAAAGTCATGTGGGCCCAGTTTGGGTAAGCGAGTACATCAACTTCCCGGGGTCATAACTTTTGCATACGATCTCCGTTTTAGGCGTGTGATAACTCGTTGGAAATGTATTGTTAGATAATCCAAAATACAATTATCATAGTTTATAAAGTTAGAATAAATTGATTATTAATTT
>SNQJ01S0039875.1:58618-81818 GCA_010110895.2 Picea sitchensis
CCTAAATTCTTTCAATGCCTTGACTAAAACATATGCTTGCTTCTCCATGATGTCATACTTCAAAGGGGAATCTCTTAATGTCTTGTTGTAGTATGCTATGGGTTTCTCAAAATTTTGGTCATCTTTCTAGAGTAAAACACCAGCAATCATGTGTTCTGAAGTGAAAGAGAATAATATGAAAGGTTTTTCAAAATTGGGACTATCCAATACAGGAGCTTTGGTCAAGGCCAACTTGATGTATTGAAAAGATTTTCTAGCCTCAAGAATCCACTTTATTTCATTTCCCTTCTTGAGCATGTTGGTAATATGTTTTATGATTTCAACCAAATTTGGGATGAATCTCCTCATAAAATTCACTTTGCCCAGGAAAGATTGTACCTCCATTTTGCTTTTGGGTATGCCAATTTTCAATATCCCCTCAATTATCCTGGGGTCTAACTTTATCCCTTCTTTTGAAATAATGTATCCTAGGATCTTTCCTTCTTCCATTGCAAAATTTGACTTTTTAGGATTCAGTGATATACCAAATTTCCTACATTTTTCAAACGCCCTTCTGAGATGCTTGAGGTGTTTCTCGTCTGAGGAAGAATACACAGTGATGTCACCAAGGTATATAACAATTAATTTGTCCTTTTCATCAGCAAAAGATATGTCCATATCTCTTTTAAATGTTTCCCCCGCATTCATAAGCCCAAGCAACATTTTTGCATACATGAATGTTCCCCATGGTGTGGTAAACGTTGTCTTTTCCTGATCATTAAGGTGCACCATAATCTGATTGTATCCAGAGAAACCATCTAATATTGACATCTTCTGAGAGCCCACTACCTTCTGTAAAATGTGATTCATTTTAGGCAATGGGTAGTTGTCTTTTAGAGACACCTTATTCAGATTCTTGAAATCTACGCACAACCTAATTTCTCCACTCTTTTTTCTGACTGGTACCATATTCTCTACCCATTTGGAAAACCTCAGGGACATTATGATTTTTGCTTCAAATATTTTTTTCTCTTCTATCTCTATTAAAGGAAACAACAGAGGGTTTATCCTTCTCAATTTATGTTTGAATGGTTTGTGATCTTCCTTTATTGGGATAACATACTGGATTATACTAGTATCATAAAAGTTCAGATCATCAGGGAATTATTTCATTAATTTGACATACCTTTTTTTTTACTTTAGGACCGATTTTTCTGGACAACTTCACGATCTTTGGATCCTCTGGAGTCCCAATATTTCAATATTCCACATCCCCTTCATTTACTATAATCTTCGGACTTCTCGCCACATCATTGTTATCAATTTTTTTTCCCAATGGGATCAGACCTTTGGGGATGATGTTGCTTTTTAGCTGAATGATATCTCTTCCAACAATCTGATTGTCAAAATATCCTTCTTTTGTGAAAGTGGTTGCATCCACTTCATCATCACAGTATTCATCATCAATTTTCAAACTCTCAAATTCATTCTCCATCTTGAGGAAGCTTTCTATCTATTTGTCATCTTCAAAGACTTGCTAGTGCTTCATATTGTCTAGTACTGCTGGCTTGTACTTGACCTCAACCTTGTAACTTTTTTTAGGGAAAATTGGAACTTTGAAAACTGTTGCCGAAGTAGCCAAGGAATCAAAAACCTGATTTTGTTCTCTTGGAATTGCTGAAAGATTACATTCTGGAAATTTCTCAAGGAGGTATAGTACCATATTCTTATAAGCCCTCAATCTGGGTTGTTTTTCTTGGTAGTTTCCTTTGATTTGATTTATAATTAGCTTAGAGTCTCCATGTACAAAAATTATTTTGGAAGCCAACTCTTCTAAAACTTTCAACCCCAATATTAATGCTTCATATTCGACCATGTTATTAGTGCATTCAAAGACAAGTTTGTAGGAACATAATTTTGAATCTCCTTTGGGGTGATTGATCCATATGCCAGATGCAACTCCTTCTCTGCACTCAACTCCATCGAAATTCATTCTCCATATATGATCCTCTGCATCATCCTGATGTTCTTAAAATTCCTCCATCTTCCCGTCAGAACTGTCTTTGTCAGCCATACTGGTTTTTGTTTCCTTCTCTTCGGAACACAGGTCATTAAAGAAGATGGAATACCCCAACTCGGTTTCCATTGAATAAATAGGATGATTGTTAGGTTGTGATTTGTTGCTGGCCATATATTTAATAAAAAAATCTCTATACAATCTTCTGCCTTGACCAAAGACGGGAATAGTAGCATATGACATGTCCATTTGGAGAGTTCCTTTCAATTTTGCAGCCCATGATCTGGACAACAACATTCTAAGTTTTGGAGGGATATCAATGACCACTACATCCATAATCATATTATTTGCTGGGATTTGTGCCAAAAACACCACCAAATCCTTGATCATGCCAAGGCATTTCACTTTTCTTGAATCAAAAGAGAACATATATTTATAAGGTCTTGTGACATCGAGGCCTAATTGGTCCATGACCACTTTGGGCATCAGGTTGTGAGATGCTCCAGAATCCAGCATAACATTGTGTAGAATCGTGTCATGGATTTTCAAACTAACATAAAAAAGAGGAACTTCTTCATTGTCATTGCTTTCTTCTACCCTTGGCCCAAATAAGATGGTTGTGTGATCATATTGTATGTTCAGGGTATCAGAGGTTTGTCCCATATTAAGCATCTTGATGATCTGATTTCTGTAATCACTATTCTTAATCAATTCATTAAATGGTACCTAAATTTTGATCTTGGCCATCTCACTTTCAAAATTAAAGGAAGACAATGTTTTATCTACCTCTTTGGTGACTGTTTCTTTCCTTGTCTCCAATAGTTTCTTCCGAGGTTCTTCTTTCTGCTTTCCATTTTCCACAATACCCTTTGCAACATAATCTTTCTCAGTAGAGTCCTTTGCAGCTAAATATTTTGTAGCTGAATCTTTCTTGGGTTGACTTGAAGAAGGTATGTTATTATGAGATTCTTTGGTGGGATTTCCCTTTGGAGGATTTCCTTTTGGAGGATTTGGAGGTACCTTTTGATTTCGAAGGTTATACTGTCTTTGGAATTGCATGATGGCATTTTGCAATCCTGCCTCGTAATTTTCCCTTTCTACTGTTACCCTTTCCTCCTCATCTTGCAAAATGATCTCACTTGCATCTATGAATTGGTCGTGTTCTTCTTTGGTCAAAAATACCTCTGTTTCTTTATCATCACAATAGTTCATGTTTTTTTCAAAATATCCATCATAATCCTCATTCACATAATTATTTTGAAAAGGAGGCCTTATTTGTTGTTCCCCCTGATTTCCTTGGTTTCCTTGGTTTCCCTAATTTCCTTGATTTGCATGATCTGCTTGATTTCCCTGATTTCCCTGATATGCTTGATTTCCCTAGTTCCTTTTCTCTCTTTGTCTAATCTATGGAATTGTTGGTCTCCTCGGATTTCTAGGTGGACCATCATCATGTCCTCTAGGGTTAGCCCGATTTCCCAGAGCCATTCTTTCCATTATTCTCTCCATGTTTCTCATCATTGCTTCAAACCTTTCTTATGATGTTTGTGATGTTGAAGGCTGAGCTTTATATTGAGTTTTATTTATTTCCCTTCTAGAGTTAGCTTTAATATTTCCTCAAGCCATTAGTTTTTCTTCGACTTCTATGGCACTGGTCATGATATCATCTAATGTGGCAGATCTTCGTTCCCTCAATAATAAAGAAAAATCACTTTCAAAAGAATCAACATGTCTGAGCTGAGAAGATTTAGGGGGGGTTTTACCTCAGTGAGAATCAAATTATAGACTTTCATGAATCTGGTTGAAAAATCCTGCACTGTTTCATCAGATGATCTCTTCATGTTGTTGTACTGGGTCAAAAACTAAAGGGGATTTTTCTTATCTCCCCATTTTGCAAGGAAGATGGTTTCAAAGGCTTTGAAATATGCTATACTAGCTAGTGGAAGGGATCTGAAAAAATTCCTCACTTCTCCTACAAGACTTTGTGTAAACAACCTCATTTTCACATCTTCGAAGTCCACTTCTTCCAGGTCTAGGAAATCATTAAACCAGTCTAGATGCTTTTGGGCTGATATGTTACCTTCAACATCATACAGTTTGATCCTTAGGTTGTAGTCTTGAGGTAAATCATTTAGTTGAGTAGGTAGTATGAGGGAAGAAAATATGGTTGCCATAGATGATGTGAGGGGTTGGAGTGGTTGTTGGTTTCGAGCAGGGGTGGTTATAGGTCTAGCAGACTTGGCTAAAATCAGATCTTGGAATCTCTTTTCATCAAAGATGATCTCGCTTAAACGAGATTCAGATTTAGTTTTGAATAGGGATTGTTCAAATTTCACGTCAAACTCAAGGTATTCAATGCTAGTCACTCCGTCCTTGGGAAAGGACAAATATCGGTCTGGACACAACACTGGGGTTACTGGCTTTTCTTTTCTTTTATGCACAAGCTTTTCAAGGTTAGACACGAGGATTGCAGCTTATGGCTCTGGGTTTCTCCTGGTGTGAGTTCTCTCAGGAGACAGGATTTATATCTCACACGGTGTATTGAAACTGGTCTCTGAGTAACAAAGTTGTGAGGGTAAGAATAATCTCATCCAATGAGGTATTTGATCCACTATCACCCTCAGGGATCAAACTAAAGATTTAAGTCGTTTTCCCATGGAAGCTTTTTTCAGTTTCGTCCCTGACAACGACGCCAGAATGTTAGCACCCTGTAAATTTTGTCTGGCTGAATAGACAAACGATAGAGGTAATTGTTTCAACCTACTTTAGAGCTGGGCACTAGCCTTCTCAAATAAAAGAGGGATCTCTCGTGTCACTGGATATTTCTTGGATAATCAGTGGCTAGATTTGGTTTGTTTTGGGGGTTTTTAATAAAGTTGTTGGCAAGGAAGGGGAGGAACACTCAGGGCTATGGAGTCAAAATTCTAAAATTGAATGAAAACAATGATCAACCGGTATAACTCTCTAGAGGATAAAGGCTAAAGGAGTCAATGAATCTGAGTTATAACTTGAATTTAATCAGAGTGGTAAGAGGAAAGAGAAACAAATAACTGGATCATAGCATTATGGAAATGAATTTTGAATTATCTAAGAAGAAACATACACAGTTTAAATTGCTTAAGACAAGAGCGTCACAAGACGAATTTTGGGCCTTTAATTTTCCAATTTAAATAGACAAAAATGTAAATGGAATAAAAGATCACAGGAAATACATACAATGAAGGAAGACAAAACTCATATCACCACCATTAGAATCTTTTCATAGAGACTTCAAAAGCTTATGCACATATATTTATTTCAGCTTCAAAAAATTATAATAGAGTTCGAAACAACCAAAAAGGTGCTCTTGCACTTCTCCCAACATTAATTCATTCAAATGTCCCAGTATTTATACAATTCGATTATAATGGATGGAACTGAAACGTTTCATCTTCTAAAACTGATTATAATAATATCAACTGACAGTCTTGGTATATGAACCGATTTACAATGATTAAACAAAAAGACGTTTCAAAAATAGGGATGAATTTCTCTGATTGGTCAACTTCCTTTATGACATCTATCTTGCCCTGATATTTTGTCAAACTTGCTAGTTTGGTGACACCTGGAGGTTACTTACTGGTTTCGGGAAAACTGCATTTCGTTTTTCCCAACCGCACGATTTCCTTCCACTATGAGTCAGAAGGAATCTCGTAATCCATCATCTCCTTTATCAAAATCTCCAGGTCAATGCATGTAGTGTAGGACATAATCAACAACCCGATCTTCATTGTCTTAATTGGTTTAAAATCTCGAAGTCTGTGGCCAAATACTCTACCAAACTGGGTCCCTTCAGGTTCTCTTCCATGCCTTCAAATTTCAAATGATCCATTCTGCACCGAGGGAGGAGAGAATTGTATTCTTCTTGAATGAATAATTTACCTTTACCATCCCAGAATGGTGGGAGACCCTTGATAAACAATTATTCAAATGTATCCCTAAACTCCTATAAACTGTGCTCCATTTGCATAGCTTTGTTTTGAACTGATTTGAGCAAGTTGTCCTTAGCGATGATCCTCCTGGCCCAGATAATCAACCCAGTTCTGTCCTTTACCCCAATAGTCTGAAGATCAGCGATGGGAAAAAAATTCAAAAAATCAATAGCATTCTGGGCCCATTCCGAGGGTTTATTTGCCAATTTCTCATTAACTGCAGTACACCTGCTTCGAGCAATAATATCTACGATGTCTTTGTCATTTATAAAATTTAGATAAACCCTGAACTTAGCAACCTCTAGAACAAAAGCATCCTAGATCACATGTTTATCTCCCTGCAACAATGTCTTGCCTTTTAACCTGGTATTCAATTTATTTACCCTTTCTTACAAATCTTGATTCTCTCTTTGGAATTGAGCCATCTTTTCATCTTTTTTTTTCATCTCTTGTTTCATATTTTCTAAGACTTCCTTAAGGCTCTTAATTTTCCCTGCCTTTAAACTTACTTGGGACATAGCTTGAACCAATCCATCAGTGCTGGATCCAACTTATGTATTGGAGGGTAAAATAACAACCATATCTAATGTTGCTACCTGTGCTTGTGACCAATTATATTTCTCTTTTTCTAGCTGCAACACTTTAGCTTTGTAATTCGGTGCTTCTTGTCTGAATGTCTCTTTTTGTTTCTCTAAAGAAGTTAGCTCTATTGTCTGGGGATGGTCAGTGGAGGGCATCTTCAAATTCTTCTTTAGGCTTTGGATCATCTTCTATTTTTCATCCAAAGAATCCTTTACCCCTTGAGGCCCTTCAGATTCCAACCTTTTGACCTGTGTCTACCAGACTTTGCTGGAAGCTTTTTCCTGTTTCAATTTTCCATCTAATTTGAGTGCATGTGTTTTCAATCTTTAAACTTTCAGACTCAAACTTAGGTATTTTGAATATAACATGTCATTGAAATTCATGTGAAACTTTACTTTGTCTGGGGAACCAATATTCTCATAATGAATCTTGATTTCAGATACTTTATCATCATCTGCTATTGCTATATTCAACGTCTTTCTTTCCACATCCCTGACTAAGAACATGGAAGCCTTATGTTGGTAGATATTCTCTACTTCCGGCAATGAGTCTCTTATTTCACTATTGGCCATACTTCCCTTCACAACATACTGGTTCATTAAGTCCTCTTTGGATTGATAGACTGCCCCAAGTGTCTTGCTAAATATATGTTTCTTGCTACTGAAAACCCTTGAGATACTTTCACTTTGTGGCATGCTTCCTGTACCAACCTCCTCGTTCTTGGTTGCACCTTCCACCATCTCCATGCTCTCTTTCTCTTTAGGTTATTCTTCTTCTAGGTCCACTATCTGCAAAGATGGTGTGACTTTCATTTTCTTGAGAATATTTTGCTGAATACTGGCACCCAGAGCCTCTGAACTGCTCCTCTTGTTATAAACACTTATCTTTGGAGATTTAACAATCAACTTTGGAGAAGTTTTCTATGTCGGGATTTGCTGGGGGAAGACTCTATTTGTTTTGTCTGATAATGCTGCAAAGTGACCTCCATATCTACACAGGTTTCCATATTAGCCAGTTTATCAAATCCTTCAACATGCTCATGCTCGTAGGGGCCTTTTCTGCTCATCAGTCTTCTCTATGATATGACTTGATGCAGATCATAATTCCTCCCTTGTAACTGTGTAAACCCAAATTCACTGAGTTTGTTTTGGATCTGAGGTAAACAGGACTTGTTCTTTACCACAAAGGGCACTATCATGAAAGGAATTTTTAAGTTAGATTCCTTGCGTGTTTTCAGAAAATGCTCTATCTATGAAATGATCCTTTGTCTGATGAACTCTAAAGAAAATAATATGGGAGTAAAAAATAATGGTAAAAGGTAAGTTCCTTCTTGATAGCCATATACCCAAATCACAGTAGATTGTATGAACAACATCCAATCTCCCACCTTGCTCTCTGGATTTGGTTGCAAGGAGATTTTAATTTCTTCCAAAACCCTTGGTAGGTCTATGCCAAAGATGAGACTATAAACCCTGGACATGATCTTGTTTATGAAAATAAGCATGGTGATCCTTTTGCACTCAGTTGAGATGAATGCAGCTTCGGGGAATTTGGTAGTACCTGAACTGTCTTAGTGAATTGAAATTTACCAGTTGTTGGTGCATATTGTCAACGATGAACTTTTCAAAACTTATACAAACCAACTCACTAGAATATGACATGAAAAAGGTCAATAGGAAACCCAGGATGACTTCGACTACAAACGTGTCATTATCCAATCCTAAAATTTGACTAGTCAGGGAACAAGCCCACTGGACCTCAATAATCATGATGCTTACATTGATAGGAAAAGAAATACTCTCAGAATGGTGTTCAGGTTTAACAATGGTTTGTAGAAACACGGTTTTTACTTCTGAGGGACATTCTCTGTAGATTGTGATCAGTTTCTATTCCTCAAAGGGATTTGACACTGTGGGGGAAGACTCTGGTATACTGAGGGTGTTTTGAATTGACGAACTATCTACTTCACATAAGACCTCTGACCCTAACCTATTTAAAATGACCTTTTCTTCCTACGAATATTGTTCGACACACCATCTTATGAAATCTGGGAAATGGAAAATGACTTCTATGAAATAAGGGGTAATGGAAGCTTGGGCTGCTCCGAGGAAGGGTATCTGTTTTCCAACATTGTCTAGCAAATTGGCTTTGGACAAGGAAACATGTGAGACTGTTAATTCTGTGTCAAATAAATMAGAGTCCTTGTCAATTAGGGCTTCTTATTTTGAGGCGAGATCTTGCTCTGTTATGGATCAAAATATAGGTTTCGTGGCCATGATGAAAAATACCTGTGAATTGGTGGATAATGCTCGAATCTAGTCTCATCAACTTTTGATATCAGGGGTTGGAAAAAATGGTTTTGGATAGACCACTTTTTGACCCAATATGCCTCTGAGGGTGCCACACATCCACATAATGGAACCATGGTATTTTACCTGGCCTGCCCTCTAACAATTATATTCTACGCTACTTCATCACTTGATATATGTTCTAGCTGTCGATCTGGGCCACTTCAAGATCTATGGCCTGTCTGGCCCTATCACCTTCGCTTCTCCGCTAGATTTATCCATATTCCTCCATATGTGACCCTATCCTCCAAACTATCGTGCCTCCATCCTGATGTACTTTCTCTATGGTCTTGAAGCAGTTGTACCTATGGAATATTTAGTTCCTATCTTAAGAATTGCAACCTTTACAGATATGGATGACACTGGTGTTGTTCAAGAGAGGCTTACACAGTTGGTCGAACTAGAGGAAGACAGGTTTATTGCAGGATTTCATCAATAAGTAGAGAAGAGAAGAGAAAAGGCCTATAACGACAAACACATCAAGAAGAAAGCATTCAAGAAAGAATATCTGGTATTGGTATATGAAAACAAGTTCATGAAGCATCAAGGAAATTTCAGGACATGTTGGCTTGGGCCATATGAGGTTGCCTATGTCATGGAAGGAGGAGTTGCATAGTTAAAAAATGTGAATGGAGAATGGAAGGAAGGTTTGGTGAATGGGAGCCGGTTGAAATTATACTACGACAACCAACTGCCTTGCAACTCCCAGTAGGAGGATAAGGAGAAGGGTCTAGGTACCATATGAAGTTGAAACTAGGTAGAATACATAGAAAAGACAGTCTACACACAATGGGGAAGGATAGAGAAGAAAGCACAGGCTTCTCCACCCAGTCTGAAGTCGAAGAAAAACATAAAGTTTAGACCTACAATTCTTTGGGATGAGTCACATGTGAGTGTTGGGGGCATGTTGGCCCTTGTTTGAAGTAATAAAGAAAGCGAGGAAAAAGGATTGGGTTGAAGTGGCCAAAGAAGACGCATCAAATGAGATTGGGTTGAAGTGGCCAAAGAAGAAGAAAAGAAGGATTGAAGTACGGGAAAATGATCCATTGGATGAGAATATCGAGGAGAACAAATCAAAAAGGAATATGGATCGTGGAAAACTCAACAAGTGGAAAAATCCACCAATGGATGCTTTGGGGAACCTCACGGGAAAGAAGGAAATATAGGCCGACGAAGCCCAAAAAATGTGGGTCAAGTTGACCTAGGGTTTTGGTATTTAGGGTTTTGATACCTTGGTTTCAGACTAAGGTTGTTAGTGAGTCATTGTAATATATAAATAAGAACCTAGATGAGAGAAGAGGGTTTAGTTTGGGTTGGTTGAGAGTCATTATTATTATTGAGAGATTGTTGTTGTGTGAGAGAGAAGTGTTGTGCGAGAGAGCCTTCTCGTATTGTAAAATATTTAGCTGGGTACGAAGATCAACCCTGCAGCTGGGTGAATAGGGATGGGAGAGAAGGAGAGAAAGAGAGAAATATATGCAAGCTAAGAGAGAAGATATAACTGTATGCTTTCATATAATATCAAGAAACGCAGTTATGTGGACGTAGCAAAAGGGAGAGGGTGAACCACATATATCTTGTTGTTATGTGTGATTGATGTTGTGTTATTTTTTTCTATTACTCTGTTGATGCATTATTATGTTAGATCTGAGGTATAACTGTGTGAAGTAGGTTTATGATTGATAAGAATATCTAGATCTCTGTATTGTTTTTATTTTGGGATCCACCACATTTCCTCTGGTTGTAGACACATGTGTCCTACAAACTCCTATCGTTAATTCTAGTGAGAGTGCATCTGCTTCACAGGTGTTTCCGAAAGGGCCAGTAGTTAGGGCTTGTTGGTGCGCTGTTAGAGATGAACCCTAGGTCTACCCCTATGCCAACAATGACCAAATTAGATATAAGGTTGTTATTTTTGTACATTGTCCTCTTTCAAAAGTAGTCTTATCCATTTTTCTATTTTAGTTGATTGTCCTCTTCTAAAACTATTCCTATCCATTTTTATATTTTAGTGTATTATATTCTTCCAAAAATAAGATTATCTTTAAGCCATGTGCCTTAGTGAGAGATTCCTTTCTATTTATGAGTTTCTTGTAATTAGAGGCTTCTCTCGTGGCATAATTTTGAGGGAATTATATGGATTATTTTTGGAAATTTACTCTCTATAGACAATTTGACCTACCTTGGGATATTTTGAATCATTTATTTATCTCATCCATGCACCTTATCATGGAAATTTGTGGTCTCAAGGAGGTTCGACCCTTTTTTTGGCAGGGGTGTTTGAGTAAGTTTTGCATGTAGCTATTCTTGGAGGAGTGATTTGTTATCCTTGAAGGAGATGATTCTTATCATTTTTCTCCCTCATTCTTTCCTCTCTCTATATTGTATGAAGTAAAGAGGAGGGTTCAACTTTATTTGGGAGATATTGAGCTTCTCTTATTTTGATTTCCATTCTTTGTTTTTTTTCCCAAAGAGATTGATATTGATAGCTGTTGTGGAGTATATATGGTGGTGATTGGTTTTTCTATATTGTCACTAATACTGTTCCATTTGTTGGAAATATTGTCATTGATGTCAACAGTTGATGATGCACATGAAGCTCAGAAGGGAAATCATAGTGCATAAACATGATCGGGATCGAAATCCCCACAGAACAAACCAGGACCATTGGATAAGAAAGCGCCAGATCAAGGGCAGGGATTGATTGCAGAGTGCGAAGGGAGAATTAAACTACACACTATTTCAAATCCCATAATTAGTCTAGATCATCATATCTCATCGACTCAAAGATCGAAGACTATGGTTGATCCACCATTGATCATATTAAGTCGTGACTGTTGGATACACAAGCGCCAGATCAATACAATGGATTGATTGTGGAGTGTGAAGGGAGAATTAAACTACACGTTATTTCCAATCCCTCATTTAGTCTAGACCGTTAGATCTCATCGATTCAAAGATCGATGACTATGATTGATCCACTAACAATCACACAACTTCAATTGCAGAGTTTGGGCGATGAACTAAACCACACACAAGTTACGGTTATGCAATCCACATCGATCGTTGTATCAAGTTAATTGGAAGGATAGGATAAGCAAAGACGAAGACTAGAGCCCCGAAGTAAATGAGAACCGTATGATCTATTCAGAGTGGTCCAAGGTAGAATTGGTCAACTTCAGTGCTTACCACTTTGGGAGAAAAGGGTTGAGAAAAAGTAAGATCACCCAAAGTCCAAAGTATTGAAGTAAATGTGGACCATCCAATATGAACAACACTTTGAGAGATATCAAGACCATCAAATCATGTTTATTGGAAGGACAGAGTAAGCCACAAATGTCCCAAAATAGACACAAGTCGTCTGATCTGAGGAAACACTTCAGGAGATATCTTGACCATCGGATCGAGGAAAGTAGAAGGATAGGATAAGCAAGGTCAAAGGAATGAGATCCCGAATAGACAAATTCTTGAAATCTGTTGGATCATGTTAAGCCTTTTCAGGTTAAAGAATGACTATTGGATGAATTCAAGTTACTCGAGGTTTACACTTCGGGGAATCTCACTTCGGGAGAAGTGGGAAGTGGAGAAATTGAATTACCCAAAGTCTTGAAGGCCGAAGTCCTAAAGTGGAAATGAGTCGTCTGATCAGAGGAACACTTTAGGAATTATCTTGACAATTATATAAAGGAGAAGAAGATGTGCCACATGAAGAGATCTACGATAACAAGGACACGCGACGTAATTAGATGATGAAAAGTGTCAAGGTATCATAGGTACTTTAGGAATATGTAAGCCATGAATATAAGTGACATGTGTCAACCACTCATCCAGTGCCATGTCAACAAGTGACATCAACAAGTTACGTCACTCTGGGAGTTTTCACTTCGGAATTTTCACCACCAGTAAACTCCTGAAGTCCTGAAGGCCGAAGTCCCGAAGTGGACATGAGTCATCTAATATGATGAACACTTCAGGAGAGTTATCAACCATTGATCAAGTACAATGGAAGGATAGCATAAGTGGAAGTGTCAACCGATAGAAAAAAGGTCTCCACCTTTTTATGACTTATTCAGAAGGTGATCACTCCGGACGAAATTGGAGCAATGATTATCCGAACCCCCGAAACCCCAAACTTCCGAAATAAACGTGAACCATTCACTCACCTATAGATTAAGTCATGATCGTCGATTTGATCGAAAACTCTGGAGAATACAAGATCGTCTGACTAACATAAGAAAAAATGTTGACCATCCGATTTATTTCGGTGGAATCTAATTCGAGAGATTTGAAAGCTTGCAAAGGCCTGACGTACTGAAGGACAAAGTACCAAAGAACACGGTCTGAAAATTGGACATATGGGGGCTAAAAGGAAAAGAGAGAAAGAAGAGACAATGCTTAAATTAATTATCCTGTGGTTCTACGCCTGTGGTCACATGTAAATGGGTTGAAGGAAGCACCTTTGCAGAACTTAGTTTCTGCAATATTTGCAGAGATATGGAATAGAGTTAAAAATAAATCGATGTTATAGCAAGATTTGCCTCACCATTTCTATCTTGCACAGAGGGCCTTTTTCCATTTCCCTATGCA
Organism: Picea sitchensis; assembly: GCA_010110895.2. Classification (NCBI taxonomy): domain Eukaryota; kingdom Viridiplantae; phylum Streptophyta; class Pinopsida; order Pinales; family Pinaceae; genus Picea; species Picea sitchensis. The sequence goes on from SNQJ01S0039875.1 coordinate 72,100, forward strand.
GACTTATCAACCCCTTTTTTGATAAATCCATAGACAAAAATATATATTTTTCCACATATAGGCTCCCTAACTACTTTGCAAGATGTGTATATGCTTTCTTCTTCACTACAACTCGCGTATATCAGGATTTGTGCCCGAAAATACAAAATTAGGTTAGGTTTCCATGTCACGACATAAGATCTCTAATATTTGGCCTTCCATATATTGGAAACGTTTTGACTTGGCCCTTCAGTTGCATTCTGGAGGCTATAAGAGAACAATTTCAAGCTATGGAACAAAAGGAGAAAGCATTCAACTTTGAGAGCAAAGTTACTATGGAGAAATTACTTCATATTGAGTCTGCATCCCTTTGTCCCTCAAGTCTAAAAACAGTGTTCAGCCCCCAAGCTCTTTCCTTATTGTTGAGAGGACATCATTACCTCTTTTCTATGAGCTTGCATTAGGTGGAGGATTGAAGTGGTGGAGACTCAGTTGGAAGGAACTTGGTTTCTTGGTTTTGAACCGTGTCGACACAGAAGTCTGTAATGTTGATACTTCTGTTGATCAATTATTAATAGAAATACTCCTTTCCCATCCTATTGATATCCTGAAAATATATGATTATTATCCATGGGCATGTTTGTAATGTTTATTAATGGATTGTGCTATCTGATGTGTTAACTCATTTTATATATGGTCACTATATGCTTGCATCGCTTGTTTGTTGAGAACTTCTTGCAGGTGTAAATCTTTGGGTCAAAGTGCTCAACGGTGGAACGACATGAAACGATTGGATCGAGGTAGCCTTCTTCCTCGTATTTCACATTAGTTTATATAGCACATGTTGGAATTGAGTTGATTTCTACAGTCATACCTGTCTGTTGTGGTTTACCCTTGACCATAGAGAATTTTTCCCTTGTAACAGATTTGGCGACCATACTGGGGATAGATCTTCCTTCTAAGGTTTGAAGTATTTTTTCTTCTTACATTGCTCTTTTTCCTTTGTGTTTCTTGTTGTATCACAGTTGGACAGAGTCTGTTCACTCTGGGTCTAAGTTTTTTATCCTTTTACCCTTAACTAGCCTTGTTTTAAAATATATACACCCTTTTTACCCTGACAGTCGCGTATACACGCTTGTTATCTCATTGCAAGAGGCGTATATACACCCTTTTCTCTTGAGTAGTCGCGTATACCACTTCCCCTTGCTTGATTTCTTGGTTTAGTGACTACTGGGTAGGTTTTGAGGATCACTGAGCCTTCTTAGGTCTCTGTGGTGCCTGTTGAGATTATCTGGGATGACAGGAAACCTGTTTGGAGTTGAATTTTTGGGCATCGTCTTTCTCTTTGTTTTCCATTTTTTATTGGTCCTTGGTAGTTGGGTTGTCTGCTTAGCTTCTTGGTATTCTGCTTGAGTGATTTCTTCTATAAGCAATAGAAGTTATATATCAAGTCGCTTATCAGTCCATGCATTTTCTTTTTAATACATTGAAAATACAAAAAAATAGGTATTTTGCATTGGTTGGTATTTTTGTCTTGGAACCTTTATCATTAGCTTATCACATTTAGCGAAATATTGCATTTTAATTCTGAGTTGCAGAGTTAAAATTGAAGATTGCACTATTGTTATTTAGCATATAATTCATTGAAAAGTTAAAGTTAGGCTTTGCATTATATCTATTTTTATTTTTATACAGAGTCATAACACCATGAGTTTCATTTCCATACCTTTTTGAGTAATCACGACCAATAAAATTTATGCTTTAAACTAAAATTGATTAGTAACGATTTTATTGCTTAGGGTGCACAAACTAGCCTAGGATTTAGTGCCTTGGAATAGGATTTTGTGAGTAAACTTCTCCAAGGCAATTAAATCAACATATGTGTCTGAGACAGGGAGTTGAGAAATCCATTGTATAATTGGTAATATCAGGAGGCTTCGCTCACATCAGAGTTAAGCACGAGGTGGCGTGAAGTTTTTTGAAGGGATAACCCTTGGATACTCACCTAGCGTCAGAGATATTTCTGTGGATTTATTCATATTTGGGGATATTTCTAGTATCCATACCTTTGTGAGAGGCGGTACTTTCAAGGTTTCGGGCTTTGCTACCCTACCCATATGGTAATCTAGACTTACGACTGTTTGCCTGTGCATCGGTTATACAGTGGTTGATTAGTTTCTTGACTTAGGTTTCTCATAGGTTACTTGCAGTGGTTATTCTTCTTGTATCCTGAGTCAGATAGGGGTCGGACAACACACAACCTTTATGAAATATTACCTCTTCGAGGGGATCTGATCGACTGGTTGTTAAGCCTACAAGGGCCCTTATAACTGATTCTGTTACCTCCAAAATTTAGCAGGGAGTCTGAGGTCCCTCCTGGATGAGGCATACCTTCTTTAGTGAGGGAGGCCACTCAACTACTTTAGCCCGCTTGCATGCATATTGGCCGTTTGAATTTTTGGTATGCTCTTTGATTACTAGTTGGGAATAGGAGTATATACTGAGTCTTCATTATCATGGATAGTGGAGTTCCTTTTTCTCCCTCATTTACTGCTACCCCCCCATGATGTCCACTCATTTCATGGGGATGGATCCTTCTGCTTTGCATTATGGTATGCATAATTATAATACTCAACCCATGCCTTGGGTCTCTAATCATTTTTCTCATGGTATGCTTGATATGTCTTCGCACTTGCCATCCTCTATCTCACCTCCTTATGCGAATACAAGTTTTGGGTCTGGGGGCATGATGCCTCCTTCTTATCCCTCTCTGTTTGGTAGGAGTCATATCCTTCAAATACCTCTTACGGTAGGAGGTTGGAATTTTCCTTCCTACGAATCCACTACGCGAGAATTAAGTGCCCAACTATGTAATCATTCTACTTATTACACTTCTTCCACCTATCCTTCTTCCGCCATGTTGATTCCTACGAACACTTTTCTCATGGATGACCTCCATCTGTCCTCTACTGTTTCATCTGGGGGAAGTTATTTTTGTAGTATGGGAAACCCCCCTCATGAAGTTCCTTTGTTTGGGGGAAACATATATCCTCACATGAGTAACCCTTGTCACGTCGCTTTATCTTCGCAAGATGCTTCCTCAGTGTCAATGCCCTTACAACCCTTTATGAATCAGTATGGAGGAGGATACTATCCTATTGGACATGGACAAGGTGTAAACTAGGATCCTTCCTGGCCTACAATTTCTCAAAACTAATATTTCCTTGGACCTTGGTCTCAAATGCCACAATTCACCACTGCCACAATTAGAGTCAATGCGTTTCATACTAGCATTATATCACCAACCGCTGCTAGTCATGTTGGAGATTGGTCGACAACCTCTGTGATTCGTGTTGAAGACCTGCAACCAGCTGCTGCAAGTCATGATGGGGGCACAAGTCCATTCACTGCATTTCATACTAGTGTTATATCACCAACCTCTGCTAGTCATGTTGGAGATTGGTCGACAACCTCTGCAAGTCATGTTGAAGACCTGTAACCAGTCGCTACAAGTCATGTTGGGGGCACATGTCTAGTCACTGGTAGTCACACTACACATCCATCACCAACCTCTGCTAGTCATGTTGGGGATTCATGACCAACCTCTGCTATTCATGTTGGGGATTCATCACCAACCTCTGTTAGTCATGTTGGGGATTCATCACCAACCTTTGCTAGTCATGTTGGAGATTTTCTTCTAGCCTCTGCAAGTCATGCTGGGAGCATGTCACCAACCATTCCAAGTCATGCTGGGGGCATTCATATGATTGAGAAGCCTAGACGTATCAGACTTAAGCCTAGATTCATTTGCAGGACTTGCGAAGGAAGCCACCTTACTCATTTGTGTCCTGTTACTGCTGGGATACCAGAAGTGTGGGGATCACCTAAGGGCCCTTCGGGTTTTGAGTCAGCTATGGTTTCACAACACTCTGTTACTTCTTTGGTTGATACAACAATCATGCCAATGAAATCTTCGGCTCACACCTCTTTTTTTTTAGGGGTCGATGCATCCTTTGACCTTGTTGTCTCACATCCCGTTCAACCTGTGGTCGTGTCAATGCAATCTTCGACCGACACCTCTTCTATGTTCGGGGGTGATGCATATCTTGACCTTGTTGTCTCGTATCTTATTCAACCAATGCTCGTGTCGATGCAATCTTCGACCTACAACACTCCTATTTTTTGGGGTGATACACCTCTTGACCTTGTTGTATCTCATCCTATTCAACCAATGGTTGAGGAAGTGTTCGTATCAATGCAATATTTGATCAAACCCACTCTTCACTTGGAGAGTGATAAGTCTAAGGAAGCGATCGCGCCAATGAAATTTTTGGTCGATCCCGCTCTTCTAGTTCTGGTTCTATTACCTTCTATGCCATGTCCTTAGTAGTTCTATTACTTCACCTTCTGAACAAGAGAGAATTTTACTCTTCCCGAGTTCTCTCCCTCTAAGTATTGATGAGGTTCCCTTTGATTGGGATGGTCTCATGGGGTATCTAATTCCTCCACCTGTGTCTTTTCTAGGAAGATGCATTATCCGATATAACATGGAGAGGATAACCTCCATTATCATTTTTCCCTCCTCGACTTGGAGAGATTTGGGTCTTCCCGAGCTTGTGTTGGTTCTTTGTAAGACACCGACATTCCACATAAGGTCCGCAGGGAGCCTTGGCCTCCCCCGTGACTTTCCACCTAGAATCTCCCAATGAGTCTTAGTTAATCTATTTTCCGAATCATTATTAAAAATTGAAAAGATCACCGAGTGATTTGTCCCTTTCACACTCGTTAAAATTGGATTTGAAAGATCACGAGTCTTAGTTAATCTCTTTTCCGACTCGCTATCAAAAACAGAAAAGATCACCGAGAGAACTTGTCTTTTTCACACTCGTAAATTGGATTTGAAAATAGGTCTATTTGGCACAAGTTTACCGCTTTTTCACACCAAGTAGACTAAAAGATATAAAAAAGGACATTTTTTGGTGTTAAGTTGTGATTTCATCTCATGCCCTCACTTGCAGTATTGAGCCTTTAGCCAGTTCTCGCTTTTAATTATAAACCATGGCCCAAGCACTTTGCATCCTCAACCAAGCAAAGCCTTGTTTTTTATCCTTCACAATTTGACACCCTATAACCTGGAGGGAACATCACCTCGAGTGTCTATCTCCCACATGCATTTCCTTGCATTGAGCATAGGTATGTTCCACTGTTGGAACTAGTTTTTCTTACTTGCGACACTCGTTCCCTCCTCTGTATCATAGCATTCACTTGTTATGAAAAAACAAAAACATACGGGTGGGAAGGTAGTACTATATTGTAATTGGCAGCAGTCGTGTCGCCTTTGAACAGAGCACAAAGTTATTGAGTCCTTGCGTCATCATAATTTTGGGTTTAGCATGGCCTTAGGAAGCTGATCTCGTTACAAAACTTTCTCTACCGACTAGTTAATCTTCCAGTCACTATAGAGAACATTATGGATGCCTCCTGCATCTAGTTGTCACATCATTAAGTCTATGCTGTCAGAGTCCACCGTATGTCTCATGTTCTTTTTCAAAGGAAGTATGTCAACTTGTTTCGGCCACTCCTCAGAAATATTGACTTTTCATGTCTTCCATACCCTCAATTTGTCTCAGAATCACATGATACTTTGGTATTATGATGCACCCTGGCCTTACTTTCATCATTGGTAGGTCACCTTGAACCCAACAATCGACATTTCATCATGGGTCGTTGAATGGGTGGTTTCCCTTGTGTTCGACGACAAGACATCTATTCACACTTTAGGATTCATGCAGTGTCTTGGATGCCATTAGCCTTATTGGTGGTTTCCTCACCTTTGTCAGTAGTTTTCATCATTGGTTGTTATTTAAAGGGTCTTTTTTGTGTACCGCTTGCATTTGGCACATGCAAAATATGTAGCGGATCATTGGTTCGTGAACATGTTCTTCATCCGATCTCCACTAAATCATGAAGCTTCTGCTTTGTTCCTCATGCTGATTGATGAGAGATTCCTTAATGCTCTCCTTTCAACATGTCTCTTTCCATCGACTTCAGCTCATGTATTCTAGATACGAGACCTAGAGTTTTATGAGTAACTTGAGGCTTGCAATCATTAGTGGCAGGCTCTCTCACCATTGATATATGGGAATACATCAATGTCTCCTGATTAATGGATCTCTCAAGTGTTCAACACCAACTCCTTTATTCACATTTTTAGAGATGTAGTACTCGGTGCCTTGATACCTACTTTCATCATTGGTAGGCTRTCTTTCGTTTGTTAACGGTATACCTCAATGACTGATAATCAAACRATGTCTCATCGTGTTCRACCTCAACTCATTTATTCACATGACGTAGACTTGCACCATTGGCGAATTGTATTGAAGACTTGAATACATCACTTTGTGGATGCAGCTTTCCTGAGTTGTTTCTTACATTTCATTGGACCAGTACCTATTTGAATTCAACGATCATGGGAGATTAGATTATACTCCATGGTATACAGATATTTTTAGATTGATTTTCAGATTGGTTTCATAGGGCGTTGTTCGTGACTATGAAAACTATTGGCATGTAACTGCATTTATACTTGCCTACTCATGGCCATGAACACTTGTTGGTATATTTTCCACATGGATCTGCATTGTATTCTTGGAAACCATGTATGCAAAGTCAGTACATAATGTAATGAGAAATTGAGTTTGTCCAGCTGGTTCTCTACCACTCCACTTATGGGTTATTTATAATGTATTTCAACCATTGAAGATACTCCTCTGATCTCACACATTAGGGGGCATCTGTTATAGAAAGATTTGCCTCACCATTGCTATCTTGCACAAAGGCCCTTTTTTCATTTCCCTATGCATACTTATCAATCCCTTTTTTGATAAATCCAGAGCCAAAAATATATATTTTTCCACATATACGCTCCCTAACTGCTTTGCAAGATGCGTATACGCTTGCTGCTCCACTACAGCTTGCATATATCAGGATTTGTGCCAGAAAATACAAAATGAGGTCGGGTTTTCATGTGACGACAAAAGATCTTTGATATTTGGCCTTCCATATACTAGAAATGTTCTGACTCGGCCCTTCAGTTGCATTCTGGAGGCTATAAGAGAACAATTTCGAGCTATGGAAAAAAAGGAGAAAGCATTCAACTTTGAGAGCAAAGTTACTCTGGAGAAATTACTTCATATTGAGTCTGCATCCCTTTGTCCCTCAAGTATGAACACAGTGTTCAGGCCCCAAGCTCTTTACTTATTGTCGAGAGGACCTCATTACCTCTTTTCTATGAGCTTTCCTTTGGTGGAGGATTGAAGTGGTGGAGACCTAGTTGGAAGAAACTTGGTTTCTTGGTTTCGAACCGTGCCGACACAGAAGTCTGTAATGTTGATACTTCTGTTGATCAATTATTAATAGAAATAATACTTTCCCGTCCTATCGATATCTTGCAAACATATGATTATTATCCATGGGAATGTTTGTAATGCTTATTGATGGATTGTGCTATCTGATGTGTTAACTCATTTTATATATTGTCACTATATATTTGCATCTCTTGTTTGTTGAGAACTTCTTGCAGGTGTATAGCTTTGGGTCAAAGTTCTCAATGGTGGAACGACATCAAATGATTGGATCGAGGTAGGCTTCTTCCTCCTATTGCACATTAGTTTATATAGCACATGTTGGAATTGAGTTGATTTTTGTAGTCATACATGTTTGTTGTGGTTTACCCTTGGCCATAAAGAGTTTTTCCCTTACAATCGATCCATAGATGCGATCGATTTATGAAAAATAGGTCAGATGGTTGTTAAAATGATGCGTGGTTATGAAAAGTCATGTTATAGACTATGTTACTTAAAACAAGGGTTATGTAATATTAAATGAACATACATGTTGTTTATGAAGAGTTGTTTTGAAAAGTTTAAAGGCTTATAAATATGCTTATATATGAATTAGAAAGTGCGTTTGTCAATGTCTTATTGAATATCAAGAACATAAGGAGTCAGAGAAGAAGTTATACAATCCAATGTTTAATATATAATACCATTATTGGATTGCATATCCTATTTCCAGATTGATGAACATAGGGTGGCAGGGAGGTGCAAGGGTAGGTTGGAGCCTACAACGGAGTAGGTGCTTCCTTGTCAGTTGTAGCTGACTAAATAGGGGCCTGTAACCTCCTACCAGTTGGAGCTAGTGAACAAGGGTGTGGGTGCATCCTAATCAGTGGGTGTTGATCTAAAGAGGAAGAACATCTTCCTTCTATTGTAACTTGTAAAACATAATTTTGCAGTTAATAGAAGATTGTTTGTGGTTTTCCCAATTGGGATCCACGATAAAATMTTGTGTTCAAATTTTGTTTGCATTGACAAAAGTAAAAATATGATCAAATTATTGTGTCATTGATTCATCCCCCCCTCTCAGTGAYAGGATCTGATCCTTCACCATTCAATAGAGTTGATTTTTACCTTGGAGTGTTGTTGTCCAAAATTGTAAGAACTTTGTTCTTTCTACAACTTTTGATAATAAAATTATGATTTCATTGGTGACTAATATAGGTTTTTCATCTGTGGAACTTCTATTTTCTTAGAATTTCATGTTTTATTGATTTCATTCTTGATAAGACTTGAGTGAATAAGCATTGGATGATCTTTTGATCTATTCAATTTCTATCTTTTATTTTTCTTAGTTTCATTCTTCACATTTATAAAATAATTCTTTTATCCTTTTAGTTGCATTGGGTTACATGCTCATATTCATACTAATTTTTTGCATTGGTTTTGTGCCATGTTCAATCCGAAAAAAAAAATTACAACTTGATATAAATTATGTTTGGTTATTTTCTTGGTCATTTTTACAAAGAATAATTGCATTAGGTTTGTCCTCTCAGTAATATAAAAAGACTACATCATTCTCCATGCATTTTTCAATCCTAAATCATCTAACTAGTTGTATTTTTCATTTTGTGCACATATTTGTTTAGGGAAACAAGTTGTTATTTTAATTTTAATTTGACTGGTTGTTTGTTGCATCATGGTTGGAATCCTAAAGTCATCTAGGGATTCCCCATATGGTTAAAATGAACTAACCAAAATTGAAGGAAAGCGTACATGGTAACAATATATTTTTTCTAATTATCTTTGAATGAAATGATTTCAAGTGATCACATTTTTGCGCCATCGTTGGGGAGTGAGCTAGGCTCCTTGGTACTATGACTTTGGTAAGTATTTTTTTAATTGTAGATCTTCATATTCAATTGGTGAATTTGTTGAGATCAATAACACCAAAAACGTCAGCTAGGCTTGATCCAAATAAAAGTGTCCATACATTCTTAGACAATCCTAAAGATCTCTTATGACAAGCTAGAATCCAAGCATCTCCTTTAAGGACAAGGAATAGGGTGGTAAGTTTCTCTTTTGATGTCATTATTCATTTTCTTTAAATAACTCACTTTTTAAATCCATTAGTTTCAATTTCAATAATTAGACAAATGGACCCTATTAATTGTGCCACTGTCATGGGATAACCTAATTCCATGCAAGATGGGAGTTGGAGAAAAAATTCATAAGTTTCGAGGTAATATGAAATTTATTTTGAAAATCATCGTGAAAGGTTTAGGATGATTTCAAGGTCACTCGTGAGGATGTTAATATGAGAAGATTTGTTCAATCCCCTGAGGACAAGGCATGAACATGGTGTTGATGTTTGGGAAGCATTGGGAAGACATTCTCCTAGAT
>SNQJ01S0039875.1:81828-93614 GCA_010110895.2 Picea sitchensis
TTTACATCCTACATTCCCATACCACTGCTTATGTTCCCAGCAGCTATGTGAAAGACATCTTAACACAACCCGATCCTGAAAGAAAGAGGGGAAAATGGATAGCAGTACTGTTAGAATATGACCTGGAGATTAAACCCACCAAGTTGATCAAAGGAAAGGGGCTTTCTAAGATGATGGCACAAACCAACCATGAACTCTTGGGAATAAGCTTCATTGCATATCTGTTAGACAATACAACAGAAGAAGAAAAGGCGACTCCACAAATATCCTAGAAATTTCTTGAATGTACATGGCATGTAGATATCATCTTTATGTTGAAACATTTGCAAGCTCCTCCGTAATTTAGTAAAACAAAAGCCAGATTCTTGAAACTGAAGGTAGCAAAAAAATTTATAGTGAATGAATCGTTGTATTGGAAGGATCCAGGGGGGATTTTATTGAGTTGTTTGATAGAAGGAGAAGCAGAGAAAACTATCAGAGAGTTCCATAAGGGTGACTATGGAGGTCATCATTATTGGAAGACAATTGTGCATAAAATTTTGAGGGCTGGATTTTATTGGCCTAGAATTTTTCCCAATGTTTATAAAGAGGTTTCAAAGTGCCATGAAGGTCATATTTTCGATGGAAAGGGAAAATTACAGCCTCTGACTTTAAATCCCACTTCAGTGGAAGATCCTTTTAGACAGTGGGGACTCGATTTTATAGGGGAAATACATCCACAATCCTCAGCCCAACACAAATGGATCCTGACAACGACAGATTATTTCACTAAGTGGATTGAGGTAGTCCCCACCAGGTAGGCAACAGATGATGTCATCATCCAATTTTTAGAAGATAATATTATGTCCAGATTCAGATGCCCAAAAAAAATCACAACTGACAATGCAACGACTTTCAAATCCAAGAAAATAGAAAAATTTTGCAAAGATTACAATATTACCTTTGGTAATTCTACATCATACTATCCTCAAGGAAATGGATTGGTTGAATCTTCAAACAAAATCTTAGTCAGAATCATCAACAAACTGTTGCAAAAAATAAAAAGTCCTGGCACAAAAATATCATCCATGCGTTATGGGATGACAGAATATCTCCGAAGAGATCCATAGCCACATCCCCTTTTCATTTTTTTTATGGAATGAAGGCTATTTTTCCTACTACATTAGGATTTCTAGTGATTAAACTATTATAGGAACAGGAGGCAGAAGAAGACGCCAATCAGAGAAGAAATGATGAACTAATCAACGTACAACAAACCAGGGAAAAGGCTTTCAATAATGCTCAGCTGCATCAAGATAAGATCAAAGAATATTTTGACATACGTACCAAGGTAGATGATTTCGAACTGGGATTCTTGGTATTGAAATGGGATGCCAGAAAGGAAAATAAGGGAAAGCATAGGAAGTTTGATCATCTGTGGGTGGGCCCGTTCAAAATTGCAGCATACCGTGCAAGTAATGCCTACATACTACAAGAGAATAATGGATACCTCATTCGAGGAGGGACTTTGAATGGAAGGTTCCTCAAGCATTATATCGCTTAAACATCATCACCCCTTCCATTCATTGTACATAAACATTTGATGTTTTTCTTTTCGCATGAAGAAGTTGGAATAAAAGAAGCATATTTAAAGCATGAGGTGAAAGCCCTAAGCTCTGTTGGGTCGATTTTGAGTCTTGAATAAAGAGCAACAGATTCAGATCACACGAATAGATTACAACCCAATGGGTAGGCACTTAGTCTACATTTCTTTTCTACCTCGCAGGGAGGATAGCATCCCCAGTTGGAGCCTATGTTATCACCATAACAATTTTCAGATAGGATCCAAGTCTCAAACATTTAGAGAGGAGCTACATCGGGATGGAGGCATGATATTTTGGAGGATAGGGTAACATATGGCAGAATATGGATAAATCTAGTGAAGATGCGAAGGTGATAGGGCCCGGCGTATCGTAGATCTTGAAGTGGCCTAGATCGACGGCCAGAACATATATCGGGCGACGAAGTAACGTGGAAGATAATTATTAGAGGTTGGGTTGGGAAAAATACCATGGTTTCATTATGTGGATGCATGGTGCCCTTAGAGGCATATCAGGGCAAAAATCAGTCTACCCAAAACCATTTTTTCCAACCCCCGATATCAAATGTTGATGAGACTAGGTGGATTGTAGATCTTGGAACAACCCAGATTGACGATCAAGACATATATCAGGAAATGAAGTGGCACAAAATATAATTGTTAGAGGGTGGGCCAGGGAAAATACCATGGTTTCATTCTGTGGATGAGTGGCGCCATCAAAGGCATATCAGGGCGAAAAGCGATCTACCTAAAACCATTTTTTCCAACCCCCGATATCGAAAAACGCATATAAAAAGARGGCCCCYGGTCATTATTCTATAATATTTCAAAGCACTCGAATGTTGAAAAGTGGCTCAAACCCTCCATTCGAATTTAAATCTCAGTAGTGAACCAGATTTGAGCATTATCCTCTGATTCACGGGTATTTTTTATCATGGCGACGAAACCTGTTGTTTCATCCATAACAGAGCAAGATCTCGCCTCAAAAGAAGAAGCCTTAATTGACAAGGACTTCGATATATTTGACACAGAATTAACAGTCTCACATGTTTCCGTGTCCAAAACCAATTTGCTAGATAATGTTGGAAAATGGATACCCTTCCTCGAAGCAACCCAAGATTCCATTACCCCTTACATCGTAGAAGTTGTTTTCCCTTTCCCAGAGTTCATAAGATAGTGTGTCGAACAATATTCACAGGAAGAAAATGTCATTTTAAACAGGTTAGGGTCAGAGGTCTTATGTGAAGTAGATAGTTCGTCAATTCGACATACCCTCAATATACCAGAGTCTTCCCCCACAGTGTTAGATCCCTTCGAGGAAGAGAAAATGATCACAGTCTACAGAGAATGTCCCTCAGAAGTAAAAACCTTGTTTTTGCAAACCATTGTTAAACCTGAACACCATTCTGAGAGTCTGTCTTTTCCTATCAATGTAAGCATCATGATTATTGAGGTCCAGTGGGCTTGTTCTCTGCTTAGTCAAATTTTAGGATTGGATAAAGACAAGTTTGTAGTAGAAGTCATGTTGGGTTTCCTGTTGACCTTTTTTATGTCAGAGTTTAGTCAGTTGGTTTGTATAAGTTTTGAAAAGTTCATCGCTAACAATATGCACCAACAGCTGGTAAATTTAAATTCACTGAGACACTTCAGGTACTACACGCATTTGTTGAGGATGTTCCTAGAATTGAATAAGACCAAATTCCCTGAAGTTGCATTCATCACAACCAAGTGCAAAAGGATAACCATGATTATTTTCATAAACAATATCATGTCCAGGGCTTACAGTCTCATCTTCAGCACAAACCTGCCGAGGGTTTTGGAAGAAATGAAAATCTCCTTGCAACCAAACCTAGAGATCAAGGTGGGACATTAGATGTTGTTCATACAATCTACTATGATTTGGGTATATGGCTATCAAGAAGGACCTTACCTTTTAGCAGTATTTTTTACTCCCAAAGGCTTTTCTTTAGAGTTTATCAGACAAAGGATCATTTCAGAGACAGATCATTTTATGAAAACGCACAAGGCATCTAACTTAAAATTTCCTTTCATTATAGGGCCTTTTGTGGTAAAGAACATGTCCTATTTACCTCTAATCCAAGCCAAACTCGGTGAATTCGGCTTTACAGAGTTACAAGGGAGGAAGTATGATCTGCATTAGATCATATCAAATATAATATTGATGAGTAGACAAGGCCCCTACGAGCATGAGCATGTTGAAGGATTTGATAAACTGGCTAATATGGAAACCTGTGAAAATATGGAGGTCACTTTGCAGCATGATCAGACAAAACAAGTAGAGTCTGCCCCCCAGTAGATCCAGACACAAAAAACTTCTCCAAAGTTGATTTTTAAAGCTCCAAAGATGAGAGTTGATAACAAGAGGAGCAGTTCAGAGGCAATGGGTGCCAGTATTCAGAAAAATATTCTCAAGAAAATGAAAGTCACACCATCTTCGCAAATAGTGGACCTAGAAGAAGAAGAACCTAAAGAGAAAGTGATCATAGAGATGGTGTAAAGTGCAACCAAGAATGAAGAGGTTGGTACAGAAAGCATGCCACAAAGTGAAAGAAGCTCAAGGGTTTTCAACAGCAAGAAACATATATTTAGCAAGACACCTGGGGAAGTCTATCAATCCAAAGAGAACTTAATGAACCAATATGTTGTGAAGGGAAGTATGCCCAATAGTGAAATAAGAGACGTGTTGCCTGAAGTAGAGAATATCTCCCAGCATAAGTCTTCTCTATTCTCAGTCAGGGATGTGGAAAGAAAGACATTTAATATAGCAATAGCAGATGATGATAAAGTGTCTGAAATCAAGATTCGTTATGAGAATATTGGTGCCCCAGACAAAGTAAAGTTTCACAGGAATGCCAGTGAAATGCTATATTTAGACTACCTAAGTTTGAGTCTGAAAGTTTCAAGATTGACAACACATGAACTCAAATTAGATGGACAATTGAAACAGGRAAAGCATCCAACAAATCCTGGAAAACATAGGTCAAAAGTTTGGAATTTGAAGGCCCTCAAGGGGTAAAGGCTTCTTTGGATCAAAAAGATAAGATGATCCAAAGCTTAAAGAAGAAGCTGAATATGCCCTCCACTGACCATCCACAGAAAACAGAGCTAACTTCTCTATACCAATAAATAGGGACATTCAAACAAGAAGCACTGAATTACAAAGATAAAGTGTTGCAACTAGAAAAAGAGAAAGAGAATTGGTCATAAGCACAGGTAGCAACATCGGATATGGTTGTTATTTTACCCTCTAATAGAGAAGTTGGATCCAACACTGATGTATTGGTTCAAGCTATGTCCCAAGTAAGTTTAAATATAGGGGAAATCAAGAGCCTTAAGGAAGTCTTAGAAAAGTTGAAACAAGAGATGAAAATAAAAGCTGAAAAGATGGCTCAATTCCAAAGAGAGAATCAAGATTTGAAAGAAAGAGTAAATAAATTGAAGAACAGGTTAAAAGGAAAGATGTTGTTGCAAGGATCTAAACATGTGATCTAGGATGTTATTGCTGCAGGGGATTCTAAGTTTAGGGTTTATCTAAATTTTATAAATGACAAAGACGGCATAGCTATTATTGCCTGAAGCAGGTGTACTGTGGTTAATGAGACATTGGCAAAGAAACCCTCGAAATGGGCCTAGAACGTTATTTAATTGTTGAATTCTATGCCCATTTCTAGTCTTCAGACTATTGGGGTAAAGGATAGATCTGGATTGATAATCTAGGCCAGGAGGATCATCGCTAAGCACAACTTTCTCAAATCAATTCAAAACAAAGCTATGCAAATGGAGCACAGTTTACAGGAGTTTAAGGATACATTTGAATAATTGTTTATCAAGGGCCTCCCACCATTATGGGATGTTAAAGGTAAATTATACAATCAATATGAATACAATTCTCTCCTCTCAGTGTAGAATGGATCATTCGAAATTTGAAGGCATGGAAGAGAACCTGAAGGGACCCAGTTTGGTAGAGTATTTGGGCACAGACTTCAAGATTTTAAACTAGTTCAAGATAGTGAAGATCGGGCTTCCGATTATGTCCTATGCTACATGAATTGACTTGGAGATTTTGATAAAGGAGATGGTGGATTACGAGATTCCTTTTGACTCACAGTGGAAGGAAATCATGCGGCTGGGAAAAACGAAATGCAGTTTTCCCAAAACCAGTAAGTAACCTCTAGGTGTCACCAAACCAGCAAGTTCGATAGAATATCAGGGAAAGACAGATGTCGTAAATGAAGCTGAGCAATCAGAGAAATTCATCCCTAGTTTTGAAACGTCTTTGTGTTTAATCATTGTAAATTGGTTCATATACCGATACTGTCAGTTGAAATTATTATAATTAGTTTTAGAAGCTGAAACGTTTCATTTTCATCCATTGTAATCAAATTGTATAAATACTGGGACATTTGAAGGAATTAATGTTGGAAGAAGTGCAAGAGCATATTTTTGGTTGTTTCAAACTCTATTGTAATTTTATGGAAATGAATTGAATATATATGAAGAAGCTTTTGAAGTCTCTATGAAAAGATTCTAATGGTGGTGATATGAGTTTTGTCTTCCTTCATTGTATGTATTTCCTGTGATCTTTTATTCCATTTACATTTTCATCTATATAAATTGGAAAATTAAAGGCCCAGAATTTGTCTTGTCACATTCTTGGCTTAAGCAATTTAGACTGTGTATGTTTCTTCTTAACTAATTCAGAATTCATTTCCATAATGTTTTGATGCAGTTATTTGTTTCTCTTTCCTCTTACCACTTTGATTAAATTCAAGTTATAACTCATATTCATTGCCTCCTTTAGCCTTTATCCCTTGGAGAGTTCTACCGTTTGATCATTGTTTTCATTCAATTTCAGAATTTTGACTCCATGGCCATGAGTGTTCCTCCCCTTCCTTGCCAACAACTTTATTAAAAACCCCCAAAACAAATCAAATCTAGCCACCGATTATCCAAGAAATATCTAGTGACATGAGAAATCCCTCTCTGAGTTGAGCAAGCTAGTGCCTAGCTATAAAGTAGGTTGAAACAATTACCTCTGTCATTTGTCTATTCAACTAGACAAAATTTACAGGGTGCTAACACTCACATCGCTACTTTGAGCCTTCCAGGTCTCACAATTGGATTACGAGTATGGTTGTTTTCCACTCAGTTAATTATAAATGCAACAAGTGATTCGGTTGTAAGCACTTCCCCCCAAGAGCATCAACTTCATATTGATCCTTCATCGTCTTCACTAGTAATATCGCCTTTGCCTTCTTCACTTGCAAGGTATTCTTCCATTTCATCTTCTTCGTCGAGTGAAATATCTGAAGCTAATAACCCAGTGGATAATAAGAAGAAGGAAAGGAATATTAAGAAGAAGAAAAATAAGCAAGGGTCCAAACTTCCAACGACTTCCAAACATGTTGGAAAACCACCAGTTACTGATAATCATGTTGGGAGTGTTGATGATACCAAGATCACCCAAACAACCTGTAAGCCCAAGTACCCTTACAGGCTTTATAAGGGTAGCCATCTTCTTAAGGATTGCCCTGGTCTATCCAAGGCTATATAAGCATGGTCTACACACCCTCACCAGCCCATGTCGTCAGCCTCTGAACAACATGCTAATAATCTCCCATCAACTAGTCAGGATACCGTTGGGAAGAAGAAAAGTAGAGTCAAGTTCCCATGTATTTTATGCGGAGGGAGTCAAGCCTCGAAATTACTAGAATACATGACTATTTCCCAACCTCAACTTCCAAATTATTATCGCAAGCTTACTCTCAACCCACCTATAGTTGATGGAATGATCAATCTGGCCCCTTCATCAGTTAGTCTGGTTGATCATGTAGTCAATTTGGTCACGTCCTTAGTTGAACCAGTTCACAAATTGGTCACTTTGATCCCATCCTCGGTTGATCCCCCTCTCCCATTATAGAGTGAAACCCAACCGGTCAATCCCTTTCCACCCGTCGACCCCATTCTCCCCTTGGATAATGCGACTCAAGTGGTTGATATGATCTCATCATCGGTTGATCCTACTCCATCGCTAGAGAGTAAACCTGATACTACCCATGTTTTTATCATTGATATAGAATCTACCGTGTTAAGGGGTATTCCTCCTTCTCCCATGGAACCCCCTCCAAGTAATGAGGCCATCCTTTTTTATTGGGGTGTGCTAATTGGACCTTGTCTTCCCTCTCACATTCCTTTTAATATTATAGTACATGTTTCTGGTTGGAACGTTACTCAGACGTTGATAGATGAAGGTGCATCTGTTAGTATTTTGTCCTCTATTTCTTGGAAATATTTGGGTTATCCTAAGCTTGTGTCGGTTACACAGAATCTATTAGCTTTTAACAGAAGAACCAATCACCCTTTAGGATTCCTTCCTCAGTTTCTCGTACCTTTGGGAGGGAAAACTGCCTTTATTGATGTTATGGTAGTCCAATACCCCTTGGATTTCGATTTTCTCCTTGGGCGAGATTACGTCTATGCCATGAAAGATATTGTGTCCACTCTTCTTCATGTGATATCTTTCCCTTACGATGGATGAATTGTGACTATTGATCAACTTTCATTCGTTGGCCCTGACTTGACCATAAACTCGATGACCTCCCTAAACGGTTCTTATATGTAGATGGTATTGCCCCCACCATAAGTCAATTATGTGGCATTGTCTCACATTCCTTTGTTAGCATGTTTACAAGAAGAGTGTGCTTGTCATTGATGGAAAGAACAGCAGCAACGATGACAAATAGGCAGGCAAGGAAGATCAGCAGAGAAGCAGGCAAGGAAGAACAACAACGATCGAATGGCAAGATCAGCAGTGTAAGGTCAGAAGGAGGAAAATAGTCAAAGCACGACAAAGGTTTTTGGAGTTTCATAGATCAGGAAATCCAAAGGAAAAAGGTTCAAACTCATGATATGCGAAATCACGATAACAATCTTGACAGTTGTTTCAAGAAGGACACTTGGTGAACAACAAAGGTTTTGTTTTCTGAGTTTCACAGATCAGGAAATCCAAAGGAAAGAGGTTCAAACTCACAATATGCAATATCACGAAAAGATACAGACCGTCAGATCACCAAGGATTGTGGACCATTTGATCAGGCATGAAGAAGGCTCGTGAAGTGGTGAAATCACGATAAGATCTGGGTCATCAGATCTAGAGTAATTATGAAGGACCAACAACCGTTAGATATGGTGAAGCTACAAGGAGGATAAGACCAAGAGTCATCCAACTCTCCAAAACTGTGAAGGAATCCTGGTTGTCCATCGAGGAAAGTCATGGACTGTTGGATCCAGAGGACACATGGTGAAAGATCATTGTTTCACTGACTGGAAAGTAAAAGGAGAGAAGTGCTCGTTTGATTGGCGAGTGGTCATATCTCGTGGTCACATTTTCGAGAGCTAGAGAAGCCAAGCCCTATTTCGAAGTTCATGACATGGAGAGTCAAGAGGACTCATCACAGAATACCCGAGATGCAAAAGTGCGAAATGCATTCTCAAATAAGGCTATGGTCACATCCAGTGGTTACATCTGCGGAAGATAAAGGAAGGAGATAGCGGTGTTAAGCTCCATCTCGGAGTCTCGGCGCTCGCGACTTGGAGCATCAAGACCCTTCATCACAGGAATCATGATATGCGAGATCGTGATGAGATATGGATCGTCGGATCATTATATATCTCGACCGTTTCTCAGGCTCAATGAAGTTCATAAGTTCGTGAAACACGAAGCGCCTTTTGGCGCAGCCTGTGGTCACCGTTGGTGGTCATGTGAAGGGAAGAAGCTAGCAGAGTTAAGGTCCACCTCAAAGTCTCGGCGATCGCAACTTGGAGCATCAAGACTCTTCATCACAGGAATCACGATATGCGATATTGTGATGAGATCTGGATCATCGGATCATCAGAGATCTCGACCGTTGATCAGGCTCGATGATGTTTATAAGTTCATGAAATATGAAGCGCCTTTTGGCGCAGCCTGTGGTCACAGTCGATGATCATGTGAGGGGAAGAATCTATCGGTTCTAAGCTCCATCTCAGAGTCTCGGCGATCGCGACTTGGAGTGTCGAGATCTTCTATCACATGAATGTTGAGATGCGGGATCATGAAATTAAAACTTTGTTTAGCACTCGGTCACAACCAGTGGGCATATGAACTAAACGCAAGACCCTACGAACTCCATCCAACGGTGCAGGTGAATTTAAGTATGATCAAAGGGTTACTGTTGCTCTTCACAGTTAATCGATCAATGGTGATTCATTTGTTGAAGCGGTCTTTGTAGGTTCACAGTGTAACTTCTAGAAACCACTGATGGTTTCTGCCAAAGGACTCGAAGAGGCTTCTGTGTGATTGCCAGAGGAGCTGAAGAGCCTCTAGGAATCTTCCAGTGGAATGAAGACTGTTTGTAGAGGAAATTGAAATATGGATCTAACTGCCAGAGAAGCTGAAGAGTTGTCATGATGAACAGGTAAAGTACTCAACATGAAAGAGCATGCAGAAGCATGGTGGGACAACATGCACAAGGGGCACAGAGACTATAAGTATGCGAAATAGAAAAGAGATGCGTGTTGTTGTTATTGAGAGTGATTTAGGAGTGTAGAAGGAGGAGTGTGCAACAGCTGAAATAAAGAAAAGAGGAATGGAGCATGGAATGGACATGGCACAGAGAGAATAAAAGGAAGAAGCACAGAAAGCGCAAGGAATGTGTAGAGAAATATAGTAAGACACTAAAGGAAGGATGAGGTGCTCTTGTAGAGAAAAAAAGAAGATCATAAATCCCAAGAAGATGTAGAAAAATAGACATTGATATAGGAGAGCAGAGCATCCTAATAGAACAATGATAAGTCTGGTAAGCTAATGATAAATATTGTATCATTGTGATAAGTTTCATTAGCAAAAATTTATATTCCAGGGTGTTAGGGAGGTTCTAAGGAGGATTGTTGTCCTCAGAGGTTCAAGTGGGTGTTTGAACACAGGGAGTTGTAGCTTCCTTCTAGTTGGTGCTAGAGAAACCAGGGAGTTGGTGCTTCCTTCTAGTTGGTGCTAGAGAAACCGGGGAGTTGGTGCTTCCTTCTAGTTGATGCTAGAGAAACCAAGGAGTTGGTGCTTCCTTCTAGTTGGTGCTAGAGAAACCAGAGAGTTGGTGCTCTCAGCAAGTAGCAGCTTGCAAAACAAAGTTTGTAGCCTCATTATGAGTTGGTTCTCATATGTATGATAATGTAAAGAATGTAAAGATTACTTATCATATAAAGAAGAAGAGGTTTTTACCCTGTATGGGTTTCCTTAGGAAATATCTGTCTCTATGTATCTCATATGTGTGGTTGATGCTAAATGTTCTATTGCTTACTTCCCTGCATTATTGTGGATGTCATTAAATGTTGTGTAAAGAGTTTAAAATAATCATAATTGTTTAAGCTCGGTAACAATTGATTCACCCCCCCTCTCAGTTGTCCAACAATTGGTATCAGAGCCGACCCCTTTTATCTAAGGGTATATCCTAGAGCTTAAACATGTCAATACATGAAGGAAATTCAACCAATAAGGCCCCTCTGTTCAATGGAACAAACTTTGTCTTCTGGAAAGTTAGAATGAGAACCTACATAATGGCTTTAGGTGCAGATGTCTGGGATGTGGTAGATATTGGTTATGTAAAGATAATTGTACTAACTAATAAGGATGACAAGATGGAATTTAGCTTCAATGCTAAGGCTATGAATTCTATCTTGAGTGGGCTTGCAGAAGCAGAATTTGTAAAATTTATGCACCTGGGAACTGCCAAAGAAATGTGGGACAAACTCATTAGCAATTATGAAGGTAATGAGAAGGTAAAGGACACCAAGATTCAAACCTACATAATACAGTTTGAACATATCAAGATGAAGGAAGATGAAACTATTGGAAAATACTTTCTGAGAGTAGAAGAAATGGTAAATGCAATGAAAGCACTTGGTGAGAAAATTGAGGAACCTTCTTTAGTTCAGAAAACTTTGAGATCTCTACCAGACAGGTTTAACCCGAAGGTATCTGCTATTGAATAACTTAATGATCTAAAAACCTTGGAGTTTGATCAACTTCTAGGAACATTGACTGCATATGAAATGAGAATAGTTAAAGATAAACCCACCTCCAGAGAAGCATCATTTAAGGCAAACGAGAATGAGGATTCGGAGCCTAATCAGGAAAATAAAAAGGTAAACT
>SNQJ01S0039876.1:0-16479 GCA_010110895.2 Picea sitchensis
TGCCCATTGTCAATAGGTGTACCCTTTTCGAGTAATTAATAGTCCCATAAAAAATCTGTTAAGAATTTAAAACTGTATAATTAAAAATAAAGAAAGACAAAAAAAATTCTACTACCAAAGATTTGTACTTGCAAATTATTTGTAATGTTTACCATACATCTACCCTGGTCTATGTACAGACACAAAGACAAATGCAAAGTTATTAATAGTCCCATAAACTAGTCCCATAACAGCTGGAAAACGCCTAAAGGTATCAGCTTATAAAGAATTTATTAAATTTTATTATTGATTAACAAATAAACGGTTGGGCTTCATTTATCTCGTGTTAATAATTTAATTTATGTTAATCACTTACGTGGCAATCAGTTAGCTATGAAAGTAATTTTTAAATATGATTAGGTAAATGTAAAAAAGTAAACACATAAACTAATGTCTTTATAATAGCTAGGAAGTTAATGATTGAAATCACGGCCATTTATTTTGTGTGACTAGTAAGAATATTCCAGCCATATTTAATCTTGTCCATAGAAAACTTATTAAGCACTAAACCCCTATTAAATCTGCCCATTGTCAATAGATGTACGCCTTTCGGCATTTGTGTGACTACTAAGAATATTCCAGCCATATTTAATCCTGTCCATAGAAAACTTATTAAGCACTAAACCCCTATTAAATCTGCCCATTGTCAATAGATGTATGCCGTAAAAATGCGATAGTTAATCAAACTATTGAATTTTCCCATGAAACTAAACTCAAGAGTGAAAAATGAATTTGCAGATCTCGCCAATCAACTAAAACATAAATAAAGAGGCAAAACAAAAGAAAAGAAACTGAAGAATTAAAACACTGTTGATATTCCATGGCAACATGAAACCTCTCCGAGCCATTTCAGTCCGCCAGCGACAGGCAGCCCGGATCCCTTTGACAAAGAACAACTCCGTGACAACTTGGCCACTCTGTACACCTTGGTATTCGAGATGCGGCAGGAGGTTGCCGACTTGCACTTTCGGGTGGAGGTCACGGAGATTAAGGTGGCCGACTGTCTCCAGATCCTGGCTTCCCTGCGCGATGCTTTGTTTCCGAATTCAGACGTAGAGGCCGAAGCTGAAGACCCCGAAGTCGAGGGGGATGGAGCCGATGCGCGAGGATCTTCAGGCAGCAAGGAGGAGGCGATGCGGGAGGATAGTGTCACTGCAGCTGCTTGCACTCAGGAGCACGACGAGACTGGGCACGCTGCGTATGAACCCGTGAATCTTCCAGCCACATGGCCAACCTATCAGCCAGGTGTCTAGTAATTCTGTACTTAGTCTCCAGGTGTCTTAGTCTCCAGATGTCTAGTATTTCTGTACTTAGTCTTCAGACAAGTATGTCCTATATGTTTTGTTTATGGCTTAATAGCCCAACTCTAACGGGCCGGCCAGACTGGTTTCCTCCATGATGGGGCAGTCCGGTAACTGCGGCCGGTATGACTTGGCATTGTTGACCTGGTTTTTTTGGAAGCTCTTAATATAATACTACTTTTATTTACAAAAAAAAACATGATAAAGCGTTTATTGCAGCAATACTTGAAATAGAAAGAAATTTTAGCCTGCACTAACATTACCAGAACATAATCGTGCAAAATTCTTCAAACGACCTTCACAAGATCAAGGATGCTATGTGCTACTGGAAATATGCAGTATTATTGAGCACTAAAACCTTAAAACTCAGCCTAAAGTTCAACTGTTTAAGTTTATTTAAGAGTTTTTACTTTCAATTTCCCTCTTAATACCAGGGGCCATGGAGCCATCTCCATGCATCTTAATTTGCCTCATTTCTTCAAGCTAGTCACTTGTCTTCAATACCCATCCCTCCTCCATAACACTTTCAGATAAACCTGGGTACCAAAATTGCTTATTCACTCTCGCCGATAACACCTTTGAGAGAATCGATATGAATCAGCTCTTACACTCGCAGAAACAAAACCCTTTACAGTGAAGGGAACACCAGCTCTCTCACCTCAAGACGAAACCATCCATGTTTATGCAATGTGACAAAAATATGGGACAAATATGTTAATAGATTGCAATTTGTACATAGATTTAGTTGTATTGGATTTAAACTTTGCTTTAATACTGAAGCTTGATTGCAGCACAGGAACACCAAGTAAAAATTCACATTTAAAAAATTTAAAAAATTCACATTTGCTTTAATGCCATGATATCACCTGATTACTATACTCTTTACAGTTTTTACTCGTTTAAGTTTATTTAAGAGATTTTACTTTTTACTTTTAATACCAGGGGCCATGGAGCCGTCTCCATGCATATTTTCCAGAATTCTCGAAAATCCAGAACCAAATTTATTTTTATCTATCACAGAAAATCAATGATTCCCCTTTAAAAAGTCCATATTCCCCATAAAGTTTTGAAAATTCAAGCATAGGACACACAGAAAAAAAAATTGCTGCCGATTAATTTTGTAAAGAGTGTTCTTTATCTGAAGGCAAGAGGGTAAGGAAAATATGCTTACCAGAACATATTATCCAAAAAGAAGACGACGATTACAACCGATAAAGCATGACGGTAAGGAAAATATGCTTACGAGAAAATATTATCCGAAAATAAGACGACTATTACAATGTTGTAGCTCTGGAATCCTCGTATCATTCGGTGGAAATCCTCGAAACCCTAGCATTTTACAAGATAACTACGCCTCCATAGTAAAGGAGGTCGGTTGAGCTGGTTTTAGGTGGACGGATATATTCAAACTGTGGCAAAAAAAATTCCTGTGTCCGTAACCAGTTCCACAGCCATCACCGCTCAGTGATATCTCCCATTTTAAATACAACACTGTTTGTAACCAGTTCCACTGCCATCACCGCTCATTCATATCTCCCATTTTAAATACAACAGTGTCCGTAACCAGTTCCACCGCCATCACCGCTCAGTCATATCTCCCATTTTAAATAAACAAAGTGGAGCCCTAGCAGACTGGAAATTGATTTGATAGATCTTTGAATGAAATCACCTGAAATCGATTTGATAGATCTTTGAATGAAATCACCTAATCATTGTTTCTTGGTTTTGGTTTGTGTGGAGGATATTTATAGGTTTACAAAAATGGTTTTGGATGATGGTTTTGGAAAACCTCTCAACCAGTTGAAAAGTTTTCTACACAGCCTCTTCCTAAGATATGCCTTCAGCATAAAAATCGATGTTTTCTCCCGTGTCAACAAGCTGCTCCTCTCAAAGTTGTTTCAATGAAAAATAAGATACCCCATATAATGTTTTTTTTTAAAAGATAAGTATCAAGTTTCAGAGGCTTGCCAATGCCTTCAAGCCAATCGGATACGCCTACTCTCATAGAAAAAAGAAGATACGTTATTTTACAGGAGATTGTAATGAATTTGAGCTTATCAATGCCAGCGTTCCAATAGATGCCCTGAAAGGGGATTTTGCAGTGTATGTTGAAGCTACCACAATCGGTTTATAGTTCCTACATCTTATTTGAATCATCCTCTCTTCCAATCGCCGTTGGAGAAGACCAAGGAAGAGTATGGATTCCATCACCAAATGGGACTCACTATTCCATGTGAGAGAGTGGATTTTGAATACATAACTTCTGTTTTGGCAAAGAAGAACTCCACAGGAGCAAATATGGAGAGATAATGGAGTCGATAAAAGCACGGTCGGTATTCACACCGACACATATTTGATGATCTCCAAACTTTTTGCAATCTTTTATGCGACTGATAAGTCACCACCAATGCCTCGAGGTTGTAGTATCAATTCTGTCAATACAGCTTGAACGTAAGGATTTGAAATTTTACTTTTTATAGACATTAATCTGGTATGTTTTAGCTCTTTTTATTTTTCTATCTCCCTAACTTTATTATATTTACCATTTTCTTATTGTTTCTTCAATTTCATTAATGAATGTTTTACTATGTATTATCATGTTATGATCCATGAATCTTTTGAAACCTTAATTTCTTAATAGTAAAAAAACATATATCGTTTACTCTCACTACCCTTTGACCTCAATAAAATGTGGATCTACGTTTTAACACAGAAAGTGCATTAAACCAAGAACAACAAACTCACAATTTGATATAGTGATTTATGTGGAAAGCCAATGAGGAGAAAAAACAAGGGCAATGATAATCGATATTCTTTTATTCAAGGGAGAATTACAATAGCCAACCCACACATACAACCATCCCCTCCTCTCATACACACAACAACTCACTATTGAGTCTTGCTCTCACACACTCATTACACATTGCACTCACACCTTTATGGGAATGCTCGTATATATAACATCTATCACCCAGTTATATAGACTGATCATGAATGTTACACGAACAATTCATAAATAGATTGCATGCATGTGCATTAACATAGCTGCATTGTATGTGCATGTGACTGCATGAGGAAATTCGTTGGCATGTTTCCAACAATATCCACCTTGACAACAATTTACCTAATATATCATGCCCTTAAATAATTCATTCATCACCTTTCCTGCAAGAGAAGCCAAACACCATCACAACTCCTCAACTTCTCTAACAATATCGTTACGTGAACATGCCTGCACGATTCACTCTAGTATGGATTATTCTGTCTCCATCAGTAACCTGTCTAATAGACCAATGCACTTGCCAAAACTCATGAATCATAAACATAGACCAAATCACTGCAACCATTGTAGGTGATACTTGTTCTTCTATGTTTGAAGCACCCATTTCCATGTTCTTCACCTAGTTTCTCCATGTGTCTACTGACAACACCAACTGCATGTGAAATGCTAACCATTTCTCCATCACAATCATCAAACTTCCTAGTATCATATAATACTTGAGACATATAACCCTTCTCGTCTTCATCAATTAGGACATAAACCTCAAGATAACTTACAATGGAAAGCCAAAGGGATTTTACCAGTTTCACATTATTCATACTGAATTTCCTGAGTATCTTCACCACATATTTTTGTTGTGATAACCAAGCTTACCATCCTTCCTGCCTCTGTGTATTCCTATGCCCAAGATTTATTTTGCTGCTCCCAGATCCTTCATAACAAATGCTCTAACTAACTGAGCCAACCTGCTGATCTCAATCATGCTTGTGCTTGCAACAAGCATAACATATAACACCAAGATAATGAATATACCATAAACACAATGGTTATACTCACTTCTTGTAAATTTTGGCTCACCATGAAGGAATCAAACATCTTGTACCATTTGCCTAGCATGCTTGAGGCCATACAATGATTTTTGAGTTTGCAAAAAAATCTTCTATTGCAATTCTGAACTAACAGTTCTGGTTGTTCCATATACATCCCCTTACCCAAAAACCTCCATGTAAAACAATTTTAACATCTAGTTGTACTATCACAACTAGTGCTAACACAACATGAATACAAACAAGCATTTTACAATTGGTGAGAAACTTTCATGGAAATTAATGCCTTCCAAATACCTTTTTGCTACCAATCATTCTTTGAACCTTTCATCTTTTACTATGTTTGATTTTATAAAAGGAGATTCATTAAACAATGCATCTCTATCCATGATGATTATGCGGGTAGTAGGATCCCACAGTCTGCACCCCTTAACATCATCACCATATCAAAGATCTACATGTTTGATGTGGGTCCTACTTAGAAAGCTGATAAAAAACCATAAGCGTCGCAACCAAATAATTTCACATTTGAGTAATTACGAGATGACCTGTTCATACATCTTTTTGGATCTTCCTGTCTTTTGCAATCGATGGTGACCGAGTTATTAGATAGCACAACCACTTATGTCCACAACTATTGCTACAACTTGGCATTACTTAACATGCCTATTCGATCCCAACTTCCTTGCAATACTTTCCAAGTTCCATGGATATGAAGTTACCTTCATCATATATTCTCAAACACTTGATTGACCTACCAATTCTACAGGCCCACCTTTATAAACTAGACACACTGCTCCACCTTGAACTTTGCATTTGAACAACTTTGACCAAATCCGGCCAAACCGACCAAGTAAGCCTTCACCGCTTACCTGCAGGCCCATTTACAATGGATTTCATCAAGCCTTTTATAGGATTCATTACATGAAATCCATGGACACAATACCACAGGATACTCAAAACACATGGACCCAAAAAACCACCTTCTTTGACCTAAAAATATATTTAACTCATTAACTCTTTCATCGAATCAAGGTTAACCCAGCAGACATGCCCCCCCACATATTCAATCTACCTAAATCTACGTCTAGAATTTTCATAGGTGACCTGATAAACCAAGGGTACGCATGCCTATCCAGGTCTTACAGACATATGCCTATTTACATGCAATCAATAATTTCTACAACTCCAAAGTAAAAACATTTTTGTTTTTTAATGATTTCACGGTGACTCAGCCATCACCGCCCTGCACCTTCTATGTGAACACAAATGGTGAGACACAACAGATAGACAAAACTTCATCAACCATACATGTAGATGAATTTGCTTCTTTTGTGGAGTCATTTTTGGATGCTTGTTGTCTTTTCCAACAATCCTTCTTGAGATGCCTAGATTTGCCACAAAACCAACATTTTTCCTTACTCTTACTGTCTTTTGACTTAGACTTGGTTTTACCTTTCTGATCTTGCCCTCCTTCTGTAGATCGACCTCTAACTACCATTCCTTTTGTTGTTGAGGTTTCCTTACTGGATCTTCTCCTCCTTTCCTCAGACAACAGAGCTCCCACAATAGTGTCATAATCAATGGCATCTTCTTTCATCTGCAAGATGTACCACTGCCTCTTCAAGAAGATTATGTTTGACAAGTTCTTTGTCATATATAGACTCTCCAGTTTGGTCCACAAACATGTTGTTGTCTTCTCTTCAGCGATGTTAAACAACACCTCATCTACCAGACACAAACGAATAGTACTGAGGGCTCTTGCATCGAGATCCTCCCAGTCCTCGTTTGTCATGTTTGTCGGTTTCTTTGTCTTTCGAGCCAATGCCTTTTTGCAATCCTTGTTGCACAAACAAATCCCGCATCTTAAGTTTCCATAGCTCAAAACTATTCTTACCGCTGAATTTCTCCACCTCAAACTTAAAACTTTGCACTTTCTCCATTAACGAAAAAACTCCAAAACCACTGCTTAATCCCGAAAAAATAAAATTATATTTCAAAGTGAGACCAAAAAAGTTGAACCCAAAAAAGTTTAATCCCAAAAAATAAAATATGTAAAATATATCCTAAAACCTTTTAGGACATTCACCTTTTAAAACAAATAAACATCCCATCTTAGAAAGTAAACCTTCACTTCAATTATTTATGAAGAATGAGACTTTATAACTCCACCCATTTAATTACCAAAGGAATCCTCTTATAATAATTCAAAAATAAGTTTTTATTACCTCGGGCTCCATGCATAAACAAAAAAAACTCATCTTTCATAATACCTTGAGTTCTGTGCATGCATATACTTTAAGTTTTATGCGTATACGTTTAATTAAAATGACTTTCCACGAGTATCGTGCTACCAGCAAGGCAGAGGTGCCATTATGAACAGTCATTGCGCCCCATGTTAGTCGTGAAGGGCAATGATCCCCAGAAATTTCAAAGAGCTGAACTCTTCGACAACTATCGCCCTCGCTCTTGCCAGCGAGCCTTAAATAGTTCTAGCCATCGGATCACCCATCAAAGCGGATCAGAATCCCTTCGACACTGTGGAGATAGGCAACGAGAATTCGCAGCCAACCAATATCGCCTTTGTAACTAATTTGTTCTTCGTCCTCCGTTCTCTGCAACTGATCAGCAATGGTTATCGAGACAGATTATGGCATTCTTTGAACCAATTTACCCGCGGTAGGTTAGAAACTATTGCCCCTGTGCAACGAATCCGTCCTCTGCCTTACGGTCTGCTCGACTTTGATCCAACGACCTTTTGTTTCTTCTGCACGTCACTGACAGTCCTGTTTCAACTCTCTGCTCTAATACCATTTGTTACGCAGCAGAAGAAAAAACAAGGTATATTACAGAGTATAAAATAAGTAAGATTAAACACGCATCAAATCAAGAACAGAAAACTCACAATTTGATACACAATGATTTATGTGGAAATCCAATGAGAGAAAAAACCAAGGACAATGATAATTGGAATTTTTTTATTCAACTAAGATTTACAATAGTCAACCCAGACATACAACCATCCTCTCCTCTCATACACAACACCTCAGTATTGCACAGTTCATAAATAGATTACATGAATACGCATTAACATAACTACATTGCATATGCATATAACCACGTGAAAAAATTAATTGACATGTTTCCAACACAAAGAACCCTCTGACCTCAATAAAATGTGGAGCTACGTTTCAATACAGAAAGAAAATAAAACCCTAAAAAGGAACAAAAGCAGACTTCGTTCTTTTTGATGGGAAGATGACAATGGTATTTGAAGTGTTACAGAAAAGTGTATTGCTGTTCTTGGAAATGGAAACGAATTTAGCACGCTTTGGAGAAAGTCAGTTGATTGTAGGAGCTTATCATTAATTGTTTAGTTTGTTCTATTTTTTTAAGAAACTGGTTGTATAAACGTTTATTTTTTTTGGTTTGTTTTCAATAATATTGTTGAAATCTTGGGATATATTTTTTCTATGTTTTTGTTCATTTAAAATAATATTATTAGAATTGCATAATATAATTGTTGGTGAAATTACAGATTTTTATTGTTTAAAATTTATTTTTAAATGTATAAATAAATTTAGCTTCATATTTTTAAAAAACTTGAAAGCATATAAATTATATAGTTTTAATCACTAAAATCTAATTGTTGATAAAATCATAAATTTTTATTGGTTGAAATCTATTTTTGAATATATAAACAAATTTAGCTTCATATCATTGAAAAACCTTAAAACATACACATTATACAGTCTTAACCACTAAAATCTACAATTCAAATAATTTCTAATTAAATTTCAAATAAAAATGATAAAAAAAAACATACATATAACGTTTAAAACGTTTAGAGTAAGTTACATAGATTGGATTGGAATTATTAGTGGTTATCCCAGACTTGCGGGCAATCTAATCCGGCAAGAGAATGTCAAACGTTAACTTTGCTGCTGCACTGTCCGATTGCCGGAACCTACGTAGTCTTGGTCTTGAGGTTTAACTGGTCAACGTGTGACACAGAAAAAGGTTTTTTCGTATTAGTATTTTCGTAAAAAAAAAAAGTTGTGTGTGCATAGTTTTATTTTTTAATTATTCAGAATTACACATTTATTTATTCTAACATGGTCTGATAGTGGATATGAATTTCTTGTATGAAGTTTAACCTGATTTAACCTTAATTTTGATTTGTGAATGGTATCTAGTATCTACGTCGAGCCAAATTCAAAATTAGACAAATATTAAACAATACAGTATACAATGAAATGATCAATTTTTTGAGATAATTTAAAATATTATATGTAGAAAAGTTTCTTACCATCTTTTTAATTATAATAACAAAATGTTGAAAAATAAATAAATTAACATAGTTTGTCAATGTCGAGCTTTGAATCTTGTTCGGCCGTCGGCCATGATTTTGTTCGGCTTGTAAAAGACTTAACTCGCCATTCCTGTTGCAGCAAGAATCCTGCACAGACTACAGTGAATATCAGTTATGGAAGTTACCAAATTCGGCCGAATCGATGAAATAAATTCGAAAATTCGTCCGAATCGATGAATCAAAATCGATTCGTTGGATTTCAATAGAACTTGAAATACCATTTGGATATGGGATCACCAATCCTCTCTCTAATGGGATTGAACGGCTGAAACAGACAATGTCAAGCTTTGAATCTTCAAAGGAAGCAACACCCAACTTCCGCCATGATTTTGTTCGGCTTGTAAAAGACTTAGCTCGCTATTCCTGTTGCAGCAAGAATCCTGCACAGACTACAGTGCATATCAGTTATGAAAAATTGAAAATTAATGTAGCAACTTTAAAAATTCTGTTTCCGTCGAGACCACTGAAAATGTGTCCTTTAGATGCCCGTGGATGCAATTTTTTTACAGTATAGAATGAGGCGTTTATAGGGTAGCATATGTTGGCTTTCAGAAAAGTGAGCGGCACATTCGCAAATAATGTTTGCATATAAGTTTTTACGATTGAGACTACACGTAGAACGGAATTATGTCTGAGGCAACGAATGTTTGCATACATGTCTACACATCATTCCGTACAAGTAAAATTCCAATGTACACTCTTAGAATGTATACTAAAGCCCATTTTGCATGATGCTTAGACACCATCGCGTTGAATATATATACTGTTTTTAGAAGGAAAGTATCAATGGTTTAATGTGATTGGGGAACGAAGACATGGTTAAATTTATATGGTTACTGTTGCAACAAAACAACGAATCCAAAGAAATGGTCGTTTTGTTAGAGTCTTAGTGATAATAATTGGTTTCCTCCAAAGTAACTCGATCCAATTATGGTTGTAGCAACCATGGTATGGGCATGGTGTGATTGTTGTTGTGAAGGAAATGTGTTCGCTGAGGATAGTTCTAGTTCCATCTTGAGGTATTTGGGGGCATTGTTTATGAATTGTTAATGGTTATCTCATAGCTCGGAGGTGGGATGTTTTCTTTTATTAAAAATAGAATGGTTAAGCTTTGTCTTTCAAGATTTATATGTTGGTTATTTTTCTTTGTTAATCGATAAGTGGAATAGTTAAAAATTTCCCTCCCATCCTTAAAGTTATGATGTTTTTTTTCTTACTATAGTTTATGGATGAATATGATGATGAAACCATTAATTGTTTTCCTCAAACATTTAGAGGTGGTATGCTTTTCCTCGCTAGAGTTGATGGTTGGGATGTTTTCTCCTACTAGTGTTGATGGTTGGAATGTCATCTCATGCTAGATTTGATGTGGTTAGGACCCTTTCCCTTTCTATATGTATTTATGCCCCTTACGGTAATAAACTCTTGCTATAATCATTAGGATTTGTTTTGTTATTGATATTGGGGAGAGGGTTTTGGACATGTATTTAGAAGTAAAAGGTTGTAGTATTAAGTTTTACTGGTTTTTTCATTAAGGGTTTATTCTATATGTATTGCTTCACTTGAAAGAGGTTTTTCTCATTAAGGGTTTCTAGGGTAAATTTATGTGTATTGTGTGTATGTGTTATTATTCACATTTTGTGTGCTTAATAATCTATATGCATTTATTCACTTGAAAGAGTTTAAAACTTTCATATATCCATCAACTCTAGCATGAGATAACATTCCATCCATCAATGCTAGCAAGGGAAAACATCTTAACCATCAATTCTAATAGGAAAAAGCATCACATCTCATGAAAACTATTACATCCATCAAACCATAGTAAGAAGAAAACATCCAATATGTTTCCTCTAAAAATCAATGCAATTGATGAATTTGTAAGGTTCCCTAGTGAGGAAGACACTCGACCTTCCAACTAGTTAACTTTAAAGACATATGGAATGTCCATCAACTCTAGTAAGAGCATTCTAAGTGTTTGATGAAAATTATTCCATCCATCACACTATAGTAAGAAGAAAACATCCCATATATTTCCTCTAAAAATCAATATAATTGATGAATTTGTAAGATTCCCTATAATGAGGAAGGCACTGGACCTTCCAACTAGTTAACTTTAAAGACATATGGAATGTTTTCGGTCATTTTGTATACTCTAGTATATCAAGATAATTCTGTGATTTATCAAATTTAGAAGTCAAGACATTTGGTATACTATAATATATGAAGAGAATTCGACCCGTTGTCAAATTTGATATACTACACTTACCATCATTTGATATACTACACTATACCAAGAAAATTCATTTGGTATACTACACTATACCAAGAGAATTCGGTCAGTTGTCAAATTTGAAGTCCCGAGGAGTTAGAGGCCTTAAGTTAACTTGGTAGGAGGTCCGATTCCTAAGTAACCTTAGGAGGTCGTCATTGCATTGATGTTAGGCAATCTTAGATTGCATTGATTCTTAGATGAAAGCTATTGAACGCAAAGATTTAACTAGAATTAGGTTATAGGTTATCTTAATAAGTTGAGAAGCCTAAATATGCAATGCCAACTCATGAGCATTTAGAGTTACAACCTTCTTTAACTCACAACTCACAATGATAAGGGTATGTGTTGGTATTATCATCTCTTTGTGTGTATTGTCTGTTTAAACATGTTCCAATATGTGAGTCTAAGTATGTTTGTCCAAATCATAAGTGAGTCATTTCTATTTAATAGTGAAAATCTAGTGGGCCCTATCATAGGCATGGTTTTATGCTGCAATTCTCATAGTACCTTTGATAATTAAAAAAAATACCCACAAGATGGACTTCAAACTATTAGAATCTTGCATATAGTGTGTAAATTGGAGTTGTGGTTTATTAGGACTCCAAACTCTTAGAATCCTGCATATAGTGTGTAAATTGGACTTGTGGTTTATTAATTGTGTAGGCGCATTAGTGCAAATGTTGTGGCAAGGAAGAGAAACAAGACGAAGAAAATAATAGTGTTGTTGATGGTGAGTAGTACATTGCTTGCTGAATGCTTATTAAATGTGTTGATTAGTAGTGTACTGTTCTGGGTCTTATTTGTTCATTCATGTACGTGATGGGTTTGATGCATGTTTAATTGTTCAAGCATCTTACTATTTCAAAACATGAACAGAAGAAGGGACTATACCTCTACGGGGGCTCTTGTTTAGGTCATTTTTCCTAACACAAGTTCAATCTCTACAACTCAAACGAACATATTTGCTTTAGTCAACGCTACCCGCATCTCACCCAATAATAATAAAAAAAGGGCAAGATTACGTTCTAAAACTCAAATAAACATTTTGTTTTGTTTCTGTCATTATTGCATTTGTCAACGCTCACCGCATACAAAAAGGTAAGATTACATTCAGAGATGGACTACAATCGCCATAAACCAACGGGACGTTGAGGTCAACCGCCTTACTTTATATGATTAAATCATTCTACAAACCAAATTATACCCAAATCTCACCGAACCCAAACGTCTTAAACATTGAATTCAAAACTAGATGACAATCGAATTCACTTGGAACGACAGTAATTATTGTACGAACTACTTCTCATTATTATTATTGGAGGGACAAATTGCATTCAAAAATGGATTTTGAACAACAAAAAATAGTGAATCATGTAAATGTAAATTTATATCATTGATTCCGGTTAAAAAAGTCATTTTATAGAACAGCCAGTCAATGCCCTTAGCTATGGCATAGGCTAAAGGTTATAAGAAATCATGGTTTTTTCAGGGGATATTTGCCCGAAATCCGGAACCATTTCCGCATTCAAAAATGGATTTTGAACAACAAAAAATAGTGATTCATGTAAATTTATATAGCCGGATTCAAGCGAAACAAGGAATTTCATAGAACAGCTAGCCAACGCCCTTGGTTATGCTATAGGCTAAAGGTTATATGAAATGATGGTTTTTTCCGGGGATATTTGCCCGAAGTCCGGCAAGAAATTGTTGGATTCATAGATTTGAGTGATTATTTCTGTATAATCCTAGTGCGCTAGGTGTTTTTCAGCATGCTGAAACCATTTTTGCATTCAAAAATGGATTTTGAACAACAAAAAATAGTGATTCATGTAAATTTATATCGCGATATTCCGGCGGAAAAAACCATTTTGTAGAACAACTAGGCAACGCCCTTAGCTATGCTGTTATACAAAACAACAAAAAATAGTGATTCATGTAAATCTATATAGCCTGATTCCGGAGAAAAAAGTCATTTCATAAAACAGCTAGCCAAAGCCTTTCTCTATGCCGTAGGCTAAAGGTTATACTAAATGATGGTTTTTCCCAGGGATATTTGCCCAAAATCCAACAAAGAATTGTTGGATTCATAGATTTGAGTGATTATTTTTGTATAATCTGAGAGCCCTAGATATTTTTCAGCATGTTTAAACCATTTCTACATTCAAAAATGGATTTTGAAAAACAAAAAATAGTAATCCATGTAAATTTATATTTGTGAGATTCCAACAAAAAAAAATTCATTTTGTAAAACAGCTAACCAACACCCTTTGCTATCGTATATTGAAAAGAACAAAATGCCAAGCTTGACTCTGTATTATATTTAGTTTGACTTTTCGTAAGCTTTCCACTTACGGAAATTCTGAATCAGAAATTCACGCAACCCTTTGTCATGCTATATTTCATTCCAAATCATAGATAATAAAATCCATGTTTGCTACCGTGTCAATAAGTTGCTCCTCTCAGAGTTGTTTCAATGGGAAATAAGATACCCCAAATAGTGTTTTTTAGGAAGATAAGGAGCAAATTTCAAAGGCTTGCCAATGCCCACAAGCAATCAGATACGCGTGCTCTCCGAGAAAAAAGAAGATACGTTATTTCACAGGCGATCGTAATTAATATGAGCTTAGCAATGCCAGCCTTCCAATAGATGTTTCCAACGGGCACTTTGTAGTGTATATTGGCAGCGAACACAGTCGGTTTATAGTTCCTACATCTTGTTTCAATCATCCTCTCTTCCAGTCGCTGTTGGAGAAGGCCAACGAAGAGTATGGATTCCATCACCAAATGGGGCTCTCTATTCCTGTCAGGGAGTGGATTTTGAAAACTAACTTATGTTTTGGCAAAGAAGAACTCCACAGTCACAAATATGAAGCTGGACAAGATAATGGAATCGATAAAAGCACAGACGGTATTCACACCGACACATATATCCAAACTTATTGCAATCTTTTATGCGACTGATAAGTCACCACCAATGGCTGTCGAGGTTGTTGTATCAACTCTGTCAATAGAGCTTGAGCACAATGATTTCAAATTTTACTTTTACAGTGGACATTAATCTGATATGTTTTAGCTCTTTCTATTTTGCTATCTACCCTAACTTTAATATATTTACCATTTCTTTTGTATACTACCAGGAATTTTTCTTGAATTTCTTTAATGAATGCTTTACTCTGTATTATCATGTTATGATCCATGAATCTTCTGAAAATACCATTAATTTCTTAATATTAAAAACATATATTGTTTACTCTGACTACCCTTTGACCTCAATAAAACGTGGAGCTACGTTTAATACAGAAAGATGATACAACCCTAAAAAGGAACAAGAGCAGACTTTGTTCTTTTGATGGGAAGATCACAATGGTATTTAGAATGTTACAGAAAAATGTATTGCTGTTGTGGGAAATGGAAATGAGTTGAGCATGCTTTGGAGCAAGTCGGTTGATTCTAGGAGTTTACAATTATTTGTTTAGTTAGTTATATATATTTTTAAGAACTATACCAATTTAGTTTAAACGTTTTAGTTTTTGCTCATTTCCTCTAATATTATTAGAAAAAGAGAATACACTTAATATTATTAGAATTAGAAAAAAAAATACCATTGTTCATAAAATTACAGTTTTTTTTTATTTGAAATTTAATTTTAACTGCATAAATATATTCAACCTCGTAAAAAACAGGAGGAATACAGATTGAACAAAAAAAACTATACACTAGACAATATAAACTACGTCACAGACATTGGGTTGGAATTGTTAGTGGTTATCCCAGACTTGCGGGCAATTTGAGGCCGCAGCAGCAAGTTAACCGTTGACTTTACTGCTGCACTGTCCGATTGCCGCAATCTATGTGGTCTTGGTCTTATCTTGATCTGAAGGTTTAACCGGTCAACGTGTGACACAGAAAAAGTGTTTTTCCTTTATAAAATAGTATTTTCGTGAAAAACAAATTAACGCTTTTGTTTATGTATAGCTTTTTTTTAGTTAATCAAAATTACACATTTATTTATTTTAACATGGTATGATAGTGCATATGAATTTAACATGGTATGATGGTGCATATGATTTGTATAAATCTTAAATCTGATTTAACCTTAATTTTTATTTGCGAATGGTATCTAGTGTTTAACAAAAATTTAAAATTAGATAAATATTAAATAATATAGTATATAATAAAATGATTAATTTTTTTTACTTTATAAAAGTAGATTATATAAGTTGATCTGTCCTATTTTTCACTTTTTCAATTTAATGATACTTTTATCAACCACTTTTATAAAGTGGATGTTGTTAGTTGACGACCAATATATGTGAGGAACTACCATTAATATATTAATTAATTAACACATTAATATAATATATAATACTAAATAATAATACATTGCATTAACACATTAATGTATACTGTAATGTATTAATTAATTAATAAAATAATACATTAAAGAATAAAGTAAATACATTAAATAATAAAGTAAATACATTATTAAAGTAAAATATTTTTGTAAAGTATTAATACATTACTATATTTTTAATAAATTAATAAAATATAAATACTTTAATACAATAATGATAATGTAATACACTAATAACCCAAAAATGTATTATTAATGTATAAATACATTAATGTGATAATACATAAATGTATTAAGGTACATAATACAT
>SNQJ01S0039876.1:33367-52422 GCA_010110895.2 Picea sitchensis
CATTAATCTTTAGTGATTTATTATCATGATCATGGGTACTTCGACACTTCAGCGCTCCGACGCTCCTTTGAATTTTTTCTTGATTTATCTCCCGAAGGACAATTTCCCAGAGTGATGAGGCAGTGATGATGTCACTTTTGATGATATGTCATAAGAAAGTGAGTAACATGTGTCACATAAAATAGTTCAAATGATGTGACTAAGGTGCTCAGAAAAGAGTGCGACATGGCAGCACAAATAAAGATTGACACGTGGCCTATGACTCATCAGTAGATCTATTTTAAAATATTTTTGCGGAAACATGTCTTTGAGACTCCAGAGATTCGTAACTTCAGGGTTTTTTAAATATTTAAACACCTTGAGCTTGATATCCCGAATCGTGAAGTCTCGAAGTGACTTTGTAGTTATCTTTTGTTTAAACCTTACACAATTTTAGAACTTCGAAATCGCGAGAGTCGTTGATCCGGATGACTAAAACTTTTTAATGGATGGTAACGGATGCACCCTATGAAGATATAACGATCATATATTTTATTAAAAAAAGAACGATATTCCTAAGTTTTCCATAAATTATTTTTAAAATATCAAAAATAAAAAGACTTTAAAGTTTAATTTTTATTTGAAATTTTCTAAAGTGTTCTAACATAGGCTCCATCTGGGGATTGTGGCTCCCTGTGAGGCACGAAAGAACAATAGACCGGTTGCCTTTATTGGGTAAATGGAGTCATTATTTCTTCTTTTATTGAAAAAATGTTTTCTTGTTTTATTTGAAATTTAATCATATATAGAAAAATGAACATAACCATATCTAAAAATCTTAAAGCACAGTTGGTGATTGATTTCAAGCTAGGATAATAAGTGTTTTCCTTCTTTAAAATTGATTCCAGAATTGTTTAAGATAATCAAAGTAATTTTAACAAAAATATCATATTTTAATCGACTCTATTCGCTCTTCAAGGTCATACATATGTACAATATGTTTATTTAAGGAATCCCGGTTGGTTCGGGACATAAATATTATTGAAAAAGAACTATATAACAGAGTATATTATATAGATGTGTAAGACAACCTTACAGATATCATAGATATTTATTCACTGCCAGTGAACCTATTCATTACCCCTTTGAAGTTATCTATATCTCCCTTAATTGAATTTCCTTTCACCACTTCAAAAAAGAGATTTAATACAATCGAGATGAGGGAAATCAATTATATGAATTTCCTTTCATCATCTCTATTGGGACAAGATGGGGGCAAACAATTTATGAATTTCCTTTCACCATATGTCTTTGATTTTATTACTTTGAAGTGGGGGCAATCAATTTGTATGTAAGATACAAGGGATGACATATGTTTAAGATCTTGATGAAAAATAAGGTATGTCTACAATTTTAAGAATACTTTGAGATTAGTTTTTCTTCCAATTCTAAGTATACCTTCGCCTATAGGTAAATTTTGGGAAAGTTTATTCATTTTAGGGATAAACCTTGAGAAAATTCATCAGCTGAAATCTGATATTAGAGCTAAATTTACTAGGATTAGCCTAGACATACTTTTTCAATTAAAATTAAAGAAACATAAAAAAAAATCGCCCGACCTGTTTTGAAAATATGCTTCTAAGTTTTTAGTATTAGGCTAAGTTTTATCATTTCTACAAGGATTATTATGATGAGAAAGAAAAAAAAAAGAATATTGTTTATAGAAAGAACTAGGGAGAGAGGGAGAAATAATTATATCAAACATTCAAACATCTTAATCTGAACAATCGTAATTTCACACGATTTTCTATGTCAGATGAGACTTCTTATTTTCTCTGTACCGCAGACACTTTCTAACCGTTTTGATTTTTTGTATTTAATAATTTATTTTCTTACCAGAGATGATATTATACCCAATCATCATGATGTTTCAGATTATATTTTCCCCACTTCTCCAACATTTTCTTCAGATGATGACACTACCTTTAATTCATGGGAAAATATTCCTCATATCTATTTTAATCAGACTTTCATTTTTACTTGAGCAATAAGAGAGAAGAGGAACTCTTACCTATTTTATTTTGAAGTTTTGGACAAGGGATTGTATTCATTTATCACTTGATTCCAGGGATTCCGGCGAAGGGAAAAATGAGTGTTGAGAGTGATCATTGTGAGTGTGTCGATTGTGTAATCTTTACTTTCTAGGAAAAGGTTCGGGAGCAGTCAGAAAAAATTAAAGAGCTCCAAACTTCAAATTTTCAACTTCATCGGTGTATTCAATCTTAGGAATTGCGACATTGGGAAGAAATGGCGACTGTAACGAGGGCGGTGGGTCAAAAAACAGATCGTTTAAATTCTTATCTCCAACAGTTGAGAATTTTTTGCAGACGATGACCTCGAATGAACGTTCCTGGGGAATCAAATGAGTCTTCAGTATCTGCAGCATCATATCCTATTTTTTGTAGCTTAAATACCACTTATTCTATGCAACTAAAAAGAATTTGCACAGTTCCTCCATTGGGCCATGGAGTCATTATTTCATTTGCACACCAACTACACACTAAATGTACAAACTGAAAAAGGAACTATTCTGCAAACCAAATTACACACTGAAAACTAGATTGCACGCCAATACTCGAAACGAGCTTATTTATATACACTCCTATTCTAACCAATCATTTGTTGATTTGCTCAAGCTTAAGCTGATTTCCAATGTAACCATACAAAAATATGACTAACAAATTGAATTATGTTTCTATCCTTGAGCACAAAAATGATAGGAGCAACTGCAAAATTCAAAAAATATCTTGGAAGCAGGTACTTACAGCTTTGAAATTCTTTCCTCAAGAAATCAAAGACAAAAAATTTAATGCTGCATTTTTACTCCATATAAATTTCCACTAGATCATAGAAAGGAAAAGAAATAAAACTTTTGCAGTCATCCCATACCTCTTCCTATTTTTCATATTGCATGAGATGCCTTTGTAGACTTTCTACATCGCTGATCTTTTCTTTTTCTAGTTCAATAATGTCACATTGAGACTCACTAGTCTGTTGCTCATCAGTTGTTGAACAAAAATAAGATATCCACTACACCAGTAACCCCTCCTTATATTCGTCATCGCATGTCCAAGAATCTTCTTCATAACTAGCATACACATGCTGATTGCTTTCACAGTGCAACTGATAATTTTCCCATTGAACAAAATTCTCTGAAGGAAAATAAGTAATTTGTTGATCATCATTTTCAAGCTCATAATCATCAAACAAAGGAGAACTCTTGTATGGTTCAATGCATATTGATATTGAAATCTGTTCTTCTTTCTCTTCTAGATACTTATTAAAGATAGGCTGATTATAAAACATTTATGCATCTTAACTTTCAAAAAGCTCCATTTCATGAGGCTTTGGAAATGATGATTGAATACTAGCAGCTTGATCTTCATAAGGATTTAGCACAATTTTCTTTATCTAAGATAGTTTCAAATATATCTGCAGTGATGTTTCTGACATCTTAATCACAAAGATAATTAGTGGTATCTTCTTTCAATACCAAAGGATCAAAGAAGGTTTCATGTGATTTCTCCTTCATCTCTTCAACAGAAAAAACACTTTCATCTACATCATAAGAAGGATATAATATTGATTGATGAATATAAGATTTAGGGATATGAATTTTTCCCTTAACAAAATAAAAAAGCATTGTATCTTCTGGAAGAAATTTGTGAGCATTTATATCAGCACTAACCTGAGATATTTCCTTGTAGACAAGTAGATCTTTCTTTTTTTTACTACTACAACAAATATGCTCTTGATCCATCTGAAAATTTTGTAAATCTGTAATTATTTATTCTTCCTCTTCATGTAGATTTGCTTGATCAATGAAATCATCTTCAACATTATCAATATTACCAAAACCATCCTGAAAATTATTCTCTTGAAAAGAAGAACCAGAGAAGGACTCATGTATGATTGAATTTGAATCTAGATCTCCATCACCAATTGATTTTCTTTCATCT
Organism: Picea sitchensis; assembly: GCA_010110895.2. NCBI lineage: Eukaryota > Viridiplantae > Streptophyta > Pinopsida > Pinales > Pinaceae > Picea > Picea sitchensis. The sequence continues at coordinate 37,366 of SNQJ01S0039876.1, forward strand.
ACATAGCTAGAAGAATCATGATCATCTACTACTGTATGTTGAATATATAATTCAAACTCCCCACAACAGTGCTCCAAAAGAAGATTTTTAGGAAAATATAACTTACAATGCTTGTGAAATGTTGAATGGAATTTTTTCAAATATGAAATGCTCGAAGGAGGAAAGGATTTGTACCAATTATGAGCATATCCTCCCAGGGAAAACATGAATAAGTTCATCAAGACATCCTCATGATGTATATCCAATTTGTCGATAATCTTATGAAACTCAAACAAGTGTTCAACAGGATTGTCATCTTTATCCTCTCTAAAATTAGGAAGATAATATCCCCATTATTTAATATCAGGAACAACATTTGGAAAACCAGAAACATTTGCAAAATCCAAAGGACAAAACCTTACAGTGATCCGAGCAGCGAAAGAACTTGACATTTTGAAACTAGTGGAGTTTCCAGTGAATCATTTGGATTCTTCGAGCCAAGGAGTGACCATGTGAATTATTACATCCTATTACCCAATTCCTATTCCTTGTTCACCATCAAGAAATAGATCTAAATTTTTTCATAAACCCAGGGAAGATGGAAACCTTCAAATCCGTCCCCGACAATGGTGCGAAAAATATGTTGTTCCTGATATTTATTTTAGGCTCACAGAATAATGTCAGGAATCCAAAGGTTTGAGAGAATGGTTTTTGTAATACTTTTATACCTTCAGTTTTAAGATGACACTTCAAATGAATTTTAATGATTAGAAAACATAGAGGCAGTATCTCTTTCTTTGAGTCTTTATAAATTTTGATCATAAGAAAAGTAGAATCGATTAACAAAGATTGTCAAAATAAAGTAAGGTATCAAATACAGATAAATCTTACCTTATCTGCAATAGAAGAATTATGAAGAAGGAGTCATTGATAGATGATTTAAAATGAGGAAACTTACACAGATACAAGTCTTGTTTTACTCACAATAATAACAGAGGAAAAATTGTAACAGAACAAATATCCAATATATGGACCATAGTAGATGTGTTACTAAATTGTAGTCTTTCAATCTTCAAGAACCATGGAGTGAAGAAAATACGATTATGAAATGGTAATACATAGAAAGAACATAACTCAAGGAAATGAGACGTAGAATATTTGTCTTCTCTTTCTAATTGACATTTAGAAAATTATCTTTTACATTCGACCAGAAGAAGCCTAGAATAGATCTTTTATCTATTTATTTATACAAAAATGTCTTAACCATAAGTAGTTAGACATTCCACATTCTTCGTTCTCAAAATAGAATACAATCAAAACTAAATGATACAATGAAGATATTTTTGGATATGTTGATATTTCTTTTTCTCACTGGCACTTCACTTGCCCTGTATTTGCTTGTGGATGTACTTAGTTTTCAAAAAGTTGATGTTAAACCTCTTGTAAGAAGCAAACCTGTGAGCTCAAAATGATGAATGCGAAAATTTCGGATGCTAATGGAAAAATGCTTTGAAGTTTGAAATGTCTTTATTTACATAAATATTAATGTATATATATCCTTACATTAATCTATTGACGAAGTAATCATTCAGAAATCTATCAAATTTATTACTCGGTGGTCGCAACACTTTTCCAAATCTTTTAGCTTAGCCAGCTGGACATATTATTAATGATCATAATTAAGATAAAGTACTTTGACAATTAGACATTCAGGAGTTTTGAATGAAAAATAATGGATATCTCTCAAAGGACGAATCCACAGAGAAATTAATCAAACCTTAAATATTTTTTTGTTTTAATTAATCACGGCTTAAGGTCCCTTTTTAATTTTAAGTACTTTGGGACTCCAGAACTCCAAAGCTCCAAGAGTTTGTGAGCTTGTATGTGTGGTGAGTAGAGTTTTCCCGAAGTCCAAATTCATGGAGTGATTACTTATCATTAATCACACTTACTTAAGCTTATTTAGTTCATTAATCTTTAGTGATTTATTGTCATGATCATGGGTGCTTCAGCACTTTGACGCTCTGATGCTCCTTTGAATTTGTTCTTGATCTATCTCTTGAAGGAAAATTTCCCAGAGTTATGTGGAAGTGATGACATCACTTTTGATGATGTGTCATAAAAAAGTGAGTGACACGTGTCACCTAAAATCATTCGAATGATGTGACTAAGCTTAACAAAAAAGAGTGCCACATGTAAGCACAAATAAACATTGACAGGTGGCCTATGACTCATCAGTAGATCTATTTTAAAATATTTTTGTGGGAACATGTCTCTGAGAGTTCGGAGCTTCATAACTTCGAGTTTTTTTAGATCTTTAAACACCTTGATCTTGAACTCCCGAATCGTGAAGTCCTGAAGTGACTTCATAGTTATATTTTGTTTAAACCTTACACAATTTTACAACTCTGAAATCGCAAGAGTCATCAATCCAAATGACTAAAAATTTTTAATGCATGGTAATGGATGCGCCCTGCCCTGTCAAGATATAACGATCATATATTTTATTAAAACAATAATGATATTCGTAAGTTTTTCATAATTTATTTTTTCAATCCAAATGACTAAAAATTTTTAATGCATGGTAATGGATGCACCCTACCCTGTCAAGATATAACGATCATATATTTTATTAAAACAATAATGATATTCGTAAGTTTTTCATAATTTATTTTAAAAGATCAAAACAAAAAAAGACTTCAAAGTTTAATTCTTATTTGAAATTTTCTAAAGTGTTCTAACACCTCCCTCTATACCCTTCTCTCTCTCCCTCTCCCACCAAGATCTCCCTCTCCTCTCATTGTTTCTCTTTTTCCCATTCTCCCTCCCTCCCTCTCTCTCCCCCTTCCTCCTCCCCCTCTCCCACACTTTCACTCACTCACTCTCCCCTCTCTCTAACACTCTCTCTCCCACCTCTACTCTCACTCTTTCTTCCTTCTATCTCTCTCTCTATGCCCATTTCTCTCTCTCTTTGTCATATCTGATGATAAAGAACATATGCCAATTATTTGATAGAAATGATAGAGAGCAAGTGTACATGATCTTTTGAAATTGGTGGGAAAAATGGTCCATTGATGAAAATTTTGGATTCCCATGGGAGGAGGCCAATAATCCCTCAAGGAGGGTAGGGAACAATGAGTTCCAAGAAAAGGGGACTCCCCAAGGGAGGCTAGGGAACCATGGGTTCGCGAACAAGTTAATCCCTAAGGGAGGCCCAAGAATGATGGGTTCTTGAGAAAGGCACTCCCTAATGGAGGCTAGGGAACCATGGGTTCCCAAACAAGCCACTCCCTAAGGGAGGTTAGAGAATTATGGGTTCCTGAAAAAAGGAACTCCTTGAAGGAGGCCACAAAAAAATGAGTTCTTCGAAAAGGCACTCCCTAAAGGAGGCCAGGGAACAATGGGTTCTTCAAAAAGGAACTCCCTAAGGGAGGCCAAGGAATGATGGGCTCCTAAGAAAGACATTCCCTAAAGGAGGCCAGGGAACCATGGGTTCCCAAAAAATAAACTCCATAAGGGAGGCCAAGGAATTATAGTTGGACACTTCCATATATGTGCACATATGGAAGTGGTCGAATTTTGTATATGTGCATATATGGAAGTGGCCAACTTTTGTATATGTGCATTTGAGAATTTGATCAAATTTTATATATGTGAATATATGGAATTCTATCGGATTCCATATATGAGCACATATATATGGAAGTACACCACTTTTGTATATGCACATATACATAATTCAGCCACTTCCGTATGTGCACATATATGAAAGCCGACCACTTTCGTATATGTGAATATATGGAAGTGGCCGACTTTTGTATATGCGCATATATGGAAGTGGCCAGATTTTGTATATGTACATATATGGAAGCTGACTAAATTTCCTATATGCGCATCTAGAAAAGTAGGTCAACTTCCATATCTATGCATATATACGGAAGTCCACCACTTCCATATATGCACATATATAAAAGTGGCCACTTTTGTGTGTGCACATATACGAAAGTCGTCCACTTCCATATATATGCATATATGAAATCCAACCACTTCCATATATGCACATAAAAGGAAGTTGACCACTTTCATATACGTGCATATATGAAAGTGGGCGGCTTCCGTATCTGTGCATATATGGAAGTGGTTGGCTTCCATATAGGCACATATATGGAAGTGGTTGGCTTCCATATGTGCACATATATGGAATTTATCATCTTTCCTATATGAACATTTATGAAAGTTGTCGACTACCATATATGTGCATATACAAAAGTGGTCGGCTTCCATATTTGGGCATATACGGAAGCCAACCACTTCCATATATGCACATATATGAAAGTGGTCAAATTGTGTATATGTTCATATACAAAATCCAACCACTTCCATATATGCACATATATGGAAGCTGACCACTTTCGTATATGCGCAGATATGGAAGTCGAACACCTTCCATATATTCCACCACTTCCGTATATGCACATATACGGAAGTCAACCACTTTTGTATATGCACATGTATGGAAGTGGTCAACTTTCATATATGCACATATACGGAAGTCGCTTGGATTTTGTATATGCACATATACGATAGTTGGCCACTTCCACATATCTGCATATACGGAAGTGATCGACTTCCATATATGCACATATATGGAAGTGGCCAACTTTCGTATATGTGCATATACAGAAGCTGACCGACTTCTGTATATGCACATATATGGAATTTGATCATCTTCCATATATGCACACATATATATGGAAGTCCACCACTTTCATATATGCACATATACAGAAGTCGACCACTTTTGTATGTGCACATATACGAAATTTGACCACTTTCATACATGTGTATATATGGAAGTGGTCGGCTTTTGTATATGCTCATATATGGAAGTGGCCAACTTTCATATATGTTCATATAAGGAAGCCAACTAACTTCTGTATATGCGCATATACGGAATTCAATCGGCTTCTATATTTGTGCATATATAGAAAAGTCTACTACTTCCATATATGCACATATACAAAAGTTGGCCACTTCCATGTGTGCAAATATATGAAAGTCGACCACTTCCGTATATGCGCATATAAGAAAGTTGCTGAATTTTGTATATGTGCATATACAGAAGTAGTCGGCTTCCATATATGTGCATATATGGAAGTGTATGGCTTCCATAGATGCACATATATGAAAGTTGACCACTTCCATATATGCGCATATATGGAAGTTTTCAGGTTACGTATATGTGCATTTACGAAAGTTGTCGACATTTGTATATTCGCATATACAGAAGTGGTCATCTTTCATATTTGAGCATATAAGCAAGCTGACTACTTTCATATATGTGCATATATGGAAGTGGTTGACATTCATATATGTAAGTCGACCACTTCCATATATGCGCATATACGAAAGTGGGCCACTTTTGTATATGTGCATATACAAAATTGGTTGGCTTTCGTATATGTGCACACATAGAAGTGGTTGAATTTTGTATATGTGCATATATGAAAGTGGTGGACTATACAAAAGGTGTATGACTTCCATATCTATGCATATACGGAAGTGGTCAGCTTCCATATATGAGCATATATGGAAGTGGTTGGATTTTGTATATGCACATATATGGAAGTCAACAATTTCCATATATGCGCATATATGGAATTGGTCGGCTTCTGTATATGCCCAAATATGGAAGCCGAACACTTTTGTATATGAGCATATACGAAATTTGACAACATTCATAAATGTGCATATACGAAAGATGATAACTTCCATATATGTGCATATATGGAAGCGAGCCACTTCCATATATGCGCATATATGGAAGCCGACCACTTCCCTATATGCGCAGATATGGAAGCCGACCACTTCCCTATATGCGCAGATATAGAAGTCACCCACTTTCATATATACAAAAGTCTCCCACTTTCATATATGGAAGCCAACCACTTCCCTATATCTGCATATACTGAAGTGGCCGACTTCCAATTTTGTATATGAGTATATACGAAAGTGGACGAGTTCCGTATATGCACATATACAGAAGTGGTCGGCTTCCATAAATGGAAGTCAACCACTTCCATATACGCACATATATGGAAGTAGTATTTTTTCGTATATTCCCAAATACAGAAGCTGACAACTTCTGTATATGTGCATATACAAAAATTGACAACTTTCGTATATGCACATATACATAAGCTTAAAACTTCCATATATGTGCATATATGGAAGTGGTCAGCTTTCGTATATGGGCATATATGGAAGCTATCCACCTCCATATATGTGCATATATGGAATTCGACCTGATCTAGGTGGATATTGGTGGTCACCTGTCTATTCCACTTGGAACCCCACCATTTCTTCTTTCAATTTTTCAGTTTCTGCACAATTTACTATTTTTAGCACTTTTTCGGGTCCTGAACTTTCGGAGCCATTTTGAGGCCCTAAATGACGTTTTTTGGGAAAATGGGGAGCAACATGGAAGTTCCTTCGATGTTTCTCACATCAAAAGTGTATTCCTCGGATAGATATTTCTAACGATATATTTAGCACTTCAAATGGAGATCGTATGCCAAAGTTATGTCCCTGGGAAGTTGATGTACCAATTTACCCAAACGGGGCCCATAGTCTTGGCGTTTCATCTCCTAGGGTTAGGTGTTTGGATGTTTAGGGTTTTCCATTATTTATCAGTAGTAAATAGGCCTTCGAGCCTCATTGTAACAAAGTTCATAGGCTAGTAGCTGCCACATCTCTTCTCAGAGATAAGCTACCAGCACCTCACCTAGTTTATTTCGATTTTGTCTGTAAGCATATTTCAGTCATTTGTTATTAATGAAATAAAGTTTTATTTCCACTGCTTCTCTGAGTTTATGTGTATTTTTGTATTTCATTGTGTTCTTGCATAAATCTGGATCAGTGGTATCATAGTGGTCTACTCGTTCTCGATCCTTCTTTGCATCTCCCCAACGAGGTCGGGGTATAAGGAGTTAGGGCTCGATCTAGTTCAACCTTTGCAAGATCAACCTCGCAAACCCCGATGAACGAACATGGGGGAAGAAAATAAATATGAGGGAGCAGGAGATCCTATCAAATTATTGCTTGAGGAGGCCCTCTAGAAACAAATAAACGTGATGATGGACAACTTTTCCTAGATCCTTCAACGGCTACCCACTGGTAGCACATCTACATCCAACAACCACTCTGGAGGTGCCACTCCTTTTAAGGTACAAGTAAACTTTGAATTTCCCCTATTTGAGGGACAAATAGATGCAGATGTCATGGATAGATGGTTGACTCTTTTAGAATGATATTTCTCAGTTCATGACTTTTTCGATCAAGAAAGGATTATTTTTGCACTCCTCAAAGTCACCCCCCATGTCAAGCACTGGTGGGAAACCTACTGGGAGAAATAGGGAGAGGGGGAAACCTCTTTTTTCTTGGTCACACCCACTTGGAATTCTTTATGAGACACAATCAAGGAACAATATTATCCCATGGGGAGATATGAGGACAAATACATACAATGGAATACACTGTGGCAGCAAAGGGACCAAGATGTGCATGAGTTGACGAATCTGTTTCATACTCTATGCACAAAGTTGGGTATCAAATAATCAGAGAAACATTTGGTGTTAAAGTATCGAAATTGTCTGCAAAGATACATTTAGGAGGAAATGGAGTTCTTCGACATCTCCTTGCTTGGTGAGGCATACCGATATGCTGCCAAGATTGAGCAGAAGTTCAAACAAAAGAAGCGAGAATTTGGGTCTGTGAATCAGAAGCAAGGGAAAGTTACCCCCAAAACATAGAACACAGGACCAAGCCAAGGTGGGGTGACCGAGGACAACTTGCCAAAGCTGCAAGAAAATAACAACACCATGAATCCAAAAAAGGACACAAGGAAGTGGTGTGAGTTCCATAAGAGCTCCACTCACAACACAAGTGAATGTCGGGCCAAGCAGTCACTGGTAGCTGTGTTGAAGGCTTATGAATTGGATGCATGCTCTGAATTTGAACTAGAACCCGACAAGAGGAGTGATAGGGGGAAGAAAATTATCGATGTGGAGCCCGACGCCATCATTCCCTCCATGAAGATCTAGAAGGAGGAACCAAGAAATCCAGAGGAGGCGGAGAGCCTCTTCCATTCCAAGATGTGGGTAAAGAGTTCCCCATTGCAGTTCATCATCGACAGTGGGAGCCAGAAGAACCTCATCTCAATAGAGGTCATGAAGTGGTTGGGCTTTCTGACCACAACACACCCACAACCATACACCATCGGGTGGCTGCACCAAGGACGAGACCTCTGCGTCAGCCAACAATGTCATCTCCCCTACAACGTCAAGCCCTTCACAGATGGGGTATTATGTGACATTGTTCTTCTTGATGTTTCTGATGTATTATTAGGCCAACCATACTAGTGGAAGTGACATGTTGTGTATGAGTCCAGGCCTCGTGTTGTTATTATTACTTTGGGAAATAAGATGTATAGGATACTAGAGACAACACTGCCTACCTCCATCTCTTTGGTTATTGTAAAACAATGCAGCAAGCTCAATTCCAAAACCAGGAAATTTGTTTTTCTGATGATCCGCCCTCAGGGAAAGAAGAAAATTGTGGCCACGACCTCTAGACAGGGCCCCTCTGCAAGACAACAACAAATGGATAAGGTCATGGAGGAGTATAAGGACATCTTCACCTCCCCCACAGGGGTGCCTCTACACTGTCAGGTCAAGCACCCCATCGATCTGACCCCAGGTGTGTCGGTGCCCAATGGACCAATCTATCGATGCTCTGTTATGGAGAATGACGAAATCAAGAGGCATATTCAGGAGTTGTTGCAGAAAGGTCACATCTGATCGAGTTCATCTCCCTGTGGGAGCCCGATCGTGTTGGTGCAGAAGAAGGATGGGACTTGGAGACTCTGCATTGACTATCAGGCGCTGAACAAAATCACAGTTCGGAATAGGTACCCTATCCCATGGATTGATGACCTTCTAGACCAACTCAAGGGGGAGAAATATTTTATAAAGATCAACTTGAAGTCTAGGTATCACCAGGTACCAATCAAACCCTCTAATGTGTGGAAGACTGCCTTCAAATCCAAGGAGGGCCTTTTCGAATGGTTGGTCATGCCTTTCGAGTTGACGAATTCCCCTGCAACCTTTATGAGGCTAATGGACGACATCTTGTGGCCATTCACCAACTCATTGGTAGTGGTGTACTTGGATGACATTCTGATATTCAACCAGACTTGGGAAGAGAACCTCCACCACATCCGAAAGGTCCTCCAAACACTGCGGCAACACAAGTTGTGTGCCAATATGGAGAAGTGCACTTTTGGCATGACCCAGTTTCAATATCTGGGATACATTATTGATGAGTGGGGGGTGCATGTGGATCCAACCAAGATCCAAGTCATTCGGGATTGGCTAGACCCAACCACCCTAACAGAGCTCCACATCTTTTTGGGTCTTGCCAATTTCTACCATAGGTTAGTGTTGGGATTCTCTCATATCACTTGGCCCTTGAGTCAAGTCACCAAGGGAGGAGCGAAAGATAAATTATTTTTGTATGAATCTCAATAGAAGGAATTCATAGAGTTGAAGCATCGTGTCTGCTCTGCACCAGTGCTCACATTACTAGACTTGCAACAACCATTTGAGATTGAGAAAAATGCCTCTGACTATGCTATTGGGGCATTCCTTAGTCAACATGGGAATCCAGTGGCATATCACAGTGAAACACTTTTTGACACAGTCCGGAAGTATACCACTTATGACAAAGATATGTGTTCCATTATGCAGGCTTACCGACAATGGAAGCATTATATTTTGGGAAAGAAAATGATCATCCACATAGACCACCAAACCCTGCAGTTCATACAGACGCAAGGGAAGTTACAAAACGATCGCCATTAGAAGTGGTCCACATACCTACAATAGTTTCATTTGAACATGAAGTACAAGAAAGGAAGCACCAATAATGTTTCAGATTGCCTTAGCCGGCCACCTATTGTGGCGCTAACCATTGTGCTCAACTCTTGTGGGCACGAGACTTCCGATTGGCCACTTCTCTACAAAAGTGATCCAGAATTTGGCCACACATACAATACGCTCTTGGACAATAAGAAAGTTCCCAATTTTCACCTCCAGGATTCCCTGCTATATCACCTGGGACACCTTTGTGTTCTGTCAAGCGAGCGTGCCAAGATGATTTGGGAGGCGCACTACAGTTGGGTCGCTAGGCATTTCGGGGTCAAGAAAACCATTGCATTATTGAAAAAGTACTTCTATTGGCCTAACCTTCGACAGGATGTCAGGAAGTACATCAAGTCCTTCACTGCTTGCGCCATTGCCAAACCGACCATCAAGAAGCAAGGCCTTTATACTATGCTACCTACCCCTATTCAACCTTGGGAATCCATCTCCATGGATTACATGTCAGGCCTTCCTTCTACTAAGCATGGCAATGACTGTGTTTTTGTGGTTGTCGACATATTCTTGAAGATCTCCATTATGATGGCCTGCAAGAATAATATCACAGCATAAGTCACTACTAAAATCTTCTTTGAACGAGTGTGGGTACACTTTGGGATCCCACAGTCTATCATCTCATATTGGGATAGCAGGTTCCTCAGTACTTTTTGGTCCAACCTCTAGTCGATGCTGGAGACCAATCTCACCAAGTCCACAACTTTCCATCCGCAAACTGATGGCTAGACAGAGGTCGCCAACCGGATGATCGTACACATTTTGTGCATGTACAACTCAAAGAATCCATGCACATGGGATGAGAGCCTCCCCTATGTACAAGATAGCTACAACAAGGATCTCGATAGTTCAACCAGCCACAACCCCTTTTAGGTGGGCTTGGGATTCTAACCACTATGTCCCATTGACGTAGCAATGCCATTTGCGACTACTCAAGAAGATTTTTCTCATGTCCACTATAAGGCTGACAAGGCAAACAACTTCATTGAGCGCATTCATCACATTCGCCAATAGGTTCATGACATCTTGGATAGAGCCAATGCTAAGTACAAGCAACGACATGATCAACATTAGGTGCCACACAACTTCCAAGTGGGTGACAAAGTGTGGCTACATTTGAAAAAGGAGCGCCTCGCTGGACCCCACTGCAAGCTTCACCCACTCGAATATGGGCCATACACGATCACCAAGGCTATAGGGGAAAATTCCTTTGAGCTCAGTATTCCACCATTCCTTGGTTTGCACCCAGTGTTCAATGTGGACCACCTTAGACCCTACTTTCCACCTCTACTAGACACCTTTGACATGGCAGAACAACTCACACCAATAGAGTTAAATCCAGACTGCCTGGAACAAGCCACAACTCATCATATCATGGATACACAGATCAAGCGCACCCGACAATAAAGGATATTGCTATATCGAGTTGTCAAAGCAGACCAACTCCTTCACCAAGGAAAGTGACTCACCAGGGACCAAGTTCAGTATATGTTTCCTCATCTCATGGAGGAAATCAACGCAATGGGGACCATTGCTTCCTAAGGGGGGAGGAATGATCCATGTCGATATTGGTGGCCACCCACCTATTCCACTTGGACCCCCACCATTTTTCTTTCAGTTTTTCAATTTCCACACAGTTTACTATTTTTAGCAGTTTTTCGGGTCCTGAACTTCCGGAGCCATTTTGAGGCTCTAAACGACTTTTTTTGGGAAAATGGGGAGAAACATGGAATTTCCTTCGATTTTTCTCACATCAAAAGTGTTTTCCTTTGATAGATATTTCTAACGAGGTATTCAGCACGTCAAACGGAGATCGTTTTCCAAAGTTACGTCCCCGGGAAGTTGATGTACCAATTTACCCAAACGGGGCCCATAGTCTTGGTGTTTCATCTCCCAAGGTTAGGTATTTCAATGTTTAGGGTTTTCCATTGTTTCTCAATAGTAAATAGGCCTTAAATATTCACTGTAAAATATTTTATAGGCTAGTAGCCACCACATCTCTTTTCAGAGATAAGCTTCCAGCACCCCAACTAGTTTATTTCCATTCTGTCTGTAAGCATATTTCAATCATTTGTTATTAATGAAATAAAGTTTTATTTCTGCTGCATCTCTGTGTTTATGTGTATTTTTGTATTTCATTGTGTTCCTGCATAAATCCATATCATGACCAGTTCCGTATACGCACAAATACGGAAGTCAACAACTTTTGTATATGCACATATACGGAAGTGGTTGGCTTTTGTATATGTGCACACACGGAAGTGGCTGACTTTCATATATGTGCATATATGGAAAAGGTGGACTTTCGTATGTATGCGAAGATATAGAAGACAAACAAATTTCATAAATGAGCATATACGGAAGTCATTCGGCTTCCATATATGCACATATACGAAATCTCGTCACTTCCATATATGTGCATATATGGAAGTCGACCACTTCCGTATATGCGCATATATGAAAGTGGTTGGCTTTCGTATATGTGCAAATACAGAAGTGGTCGGATTTTGTATATGTGAACATACAAAAGTGGTCGACTTTTGTATATGTGCATATATGAAAGTGGTTTACTTATGTATATATGTACACATATATGGAAGCCAATAAGCTTCCATATATGTGAATATACAAAATTCGTCTGGCTTCCGTATATGCACATATAAAAAAGTTGGCCACTTCCATATATGCACATATATTGAAGCCAACCACTTCCCTATATGCACATATGTGGAAGTAGCCAAATATCATATATATGCATATACAAAAGCCAACCGACTTCTGTATATGAGCATATACGAAAGTCAACCACTTCCATATATGTGCATATACAAAAGTGGTTGACTTTCGTATATGTGCATATATGGAAGTGGTGGACTATACAAAAGGTGGTCGACTTCCATATTTGTGTGTATATGGAAGTGGCGGCTTCCATATATGCGCATTTATGGAAGTGGTTGGATTTTGTATATGCACATATACAAAAGTAGACCACTTCCACTTATGCCCATATATGGAAGTGGTCGGCTTCCGTATATGCCCAAATATGGAAACTGACCACTTATGTATACTACATATACGAAATTCAACAACTTTCATAAATTCACATATACAGAAGCTAATAAATTCCATATATGCGCATATACGGAAGCCAACCACTTCCATATATGCACACATATGGAAGTCAACCACTTCCATATATGCGCATATATCGAAGTCGGCCACTTTCATATATATGCATATATGAAAGTGGCCGACTTCTGTATATGTGCATATACGAAAGTGGTTGGATTCCATATATCCACATATATGAAAGTGGCCAACTTTGTTATATGTGCACACACGAAAGTGACCGACTTTTGTATATGTTCATATACAGAAGTGGTGGACTTCCTTATATATGTGTAGATATGTAAGTCGATTGACTTTTGTATATGCGCATTTATGAAAATCAATTGGCTTCTGTATATGCTCATATACGAAAGCTGGCCACTTCCATATATGCTCATATATGGACGCTGACCACTTCTGTATATGTGCATATACGAAAGTGACTAGCTTTCGTATATGTGCACATACAGAAGTGGCCGATTTTTGTATATGTGCATATATGAAAGTGGTGGACTTTCGTATATATGTGCTCATATATAGAAGTTGATCGAATTTGATATATGCACATATATAGAAGTCAACCGACTTCTGTATATGCACATATAAAAAAGTTGGCCACTTCCATATATGCACAGATACAAAAGTCAATCACTTCCGTATATGCACATATATGGAAGTGGCCACTATCGTTCCTTGGCTTCCCTTTGGGAGTGCCTTTTTCGAGAAACCATGGTTCTGTGGCCTCATTCATGGAATTCCTTTCTCAGAAACCCATCATTCCTTGGCCTCCCTTAGGGAGTTCCTTTTTCAAGAACCCATTGTTCACTGGCCTCCTTCAGGGAGTTCCTTTTCAAAGAACTCATTGTTCTATGGCCTCCTTCAAGGAGTTCATTTTTCAAGAACCCATCGTTCCTTGGCCTCCCTTGGGGAGTGGCTTGTTTGGGAACCCATGGTTCCCTAGCCTCCTTTAGTTAGTTCCTTTCTTAGGAATCCATCATACCTTTGCCTCCCTTAGGGAGTGCCTTGTTCGGGAACCCATGGTTCCCTGGCCTCCCCTAGGGAGTCCCTTTTTCTAGGAACTCATTGTTCCCTACCCTCCTTCAGGGATTACCGTTTCTAGAATTACTTAGCCTCCTCCTAGGGGCACCCAAAATTTTCATCAAGGGACCATTTTTCCCACCATTGTCAAAATCATAGCTACACTTTCTCACTATCATTNGGATTACATGTCAGGCCTTCCTTCTACTAAGCATGGCAATGACTGTGTTTTTGTGGTCGTCGACTGATTCTCGAAGATGTCCATTATGATGGCCTGGAAGAAGAATATCACAGCAGAAGCCACTGTTAAACTTTTCTTTGAATGAGTGTGGGTACAATTTGGGATCCCATAGTCTATCATCTCAGATCAAGACAGTAGGTTCCTCAGTACATTTTGGTCCAGCCTCTGGTCGATGCTGGACACCAAGCTCACCAAGTCCACAACTTTCCATCTACAAACTGATGGACAGATAACGGTCGTCAACCGGATGATCGTACACATTTTTCCCATGTACAATTCAAAGCATCCACGCACATGGGATGAGAGCCTCCCCTATGTACAACACAGCTACAACCGTGCTCTCCATAGCTCAACCAGCCACAACCCCCTTCAAGTGGGCTTGGGATTCCAGCCACTATGTCCCATTGACATAGCCAAATGCCATTTGTGGCTACTCAGGAAGATTCAGCTCATGTCCAGTCTGACGATGACAAGGCAAACAACTTCATTGAGCACATTCAACACATCTGCCAATAGGTTCATGACATCTTGGATAGAGACAATGCTAAGTACAAGTAGGGACATGATCAACATCGGGTGCCACACAACTTCCAGGTGGGCGACAAAGTGTGGCTGCATTTGCAAAAGGAGCGACTCGCTAGACCCCACTGCAAGCTTCGTCTACTCTGATATGGGTCGTACACCCTCACCAAGGTTGTA
>SNQJ01S0039876.1:52432-67373 GCA_010110895.2 Picea sitchensis
AAATGAGTGATAAATTGAGATATATAGAGAGAGAGGTTGGGAGGGAGAGGGAGATATGGTCTCTCATGATGTAATATCGGGGTGGGTGCAAGGAACATCAGGAGAGATGGATTTCTCATGATGTACCTACAACATAGTCTAACTTACTTATGATGACCTAGAAATATGTGGAACAAGAAAGATAACCATAAAGGGAATGGAATCATGAGGATATGAGAATAGGAAGAATCAGTAATAGGAGCATGCACTCTCTCTAAAGTGTTTGTGTGTTCCTAGAGCACCTTCATTTTCTAAGAGAGTGTGTGCGTTATTTTCATTTAAATTTATTTTTGGGCGGGAATGACAACTCTAGTGTACATGTTTGTTGAGTTGGTTGCCTTTGATTAAGGTTTGAGATGAAAAACCTAGTGGTTTGGTATGAAAATACATTAAAAACTCCATTTTTATGAGTACCTCTCAATATATCTATTTTTTTACGTTATTTTTCTATGGGCTACACAAACACGTTGTCGATGAAACTATAGATACATATACAGTCAACTATGTAGATTCCAAATATATAGTTTCATTTTAAAATTAATAGTGTTTATTATTTTTAATATATATGTGTCTTGACATATACCAAAATCTAAAACACATACCTATTTTATTTCCGGTACAATGTTTTATCAACTTAGTCATTTTTAACATAAGTTATTTTTGGCATATTTATAGAGAGAGCAATGGCAAGAACAACAATGCAACAATGGTATGGTTTCAGGATAGAACAACACAGGAAGAATGTGATTGTCATTGATGGCAAGAACAACAATGGTATGTTATAGGTTGAACAACAAGGTTACATTCGGGAGTGCGCTTGTCATTTAATGGAAAATAGGCTTGGAAGATATTGTAAGTCTAGACAAGAGGAGCATGTAGAGGGAGGAGAGATCTCGAGCGTTAGATATGAGCGCGGGCACCGAACGTCATCGGATCTAGGAGAACTTGCACATTATTTAAAGTGCAAGATGATGCGAAATTACAAAGTCCCAAAAGAAGGAGGAGCATCCATCAATGGGTAGGCTGCATGGTGAAAGATTGTCATTTCACTGAGTGGAAAGTCAAAGGCATGGGGTGCTCTATCCTTCCAACTCTTGAAACGCAAAATGATGAAATGATCTGAGCCATTGGATCGACGATAAATCTAGACCGTCTATCCAAGTAGGAAACGTGGCTAAAGTCCATCATTTCACTGACTGAAAGGTTAAAGGAAGGAGGTGCCATAACCTCTTGAACTTGTGATATAATCTCAATCGTTGGATCGAGGACTAATTTGGGCCTGTTATCGCACAGTTTGTAGCTAGGTCAAAAGGCTATGAAATAGAAGGCCAAAATGGCATAACAGGAACCTATCCCACCCAATGTCACTATGATGGGGAGGTTCTTTCTCTTTAGGGAGGTTAGGCCTAGGGGAGACGTCCCTAGTAACCTGGGGTTTTGAAGAGGCAAAAGTTTAAAAGTCAAAGTAAAGCTCCCCCTTCATAGGTCACCACCAAAATAGATAATCCCGGCTAAACAGCCAATAATGAAGTGTAGGCCCAAAGAAGAACACCTGCCCAGAACAAAGTAACAACAAAGAAATATATGAAGGCTATAATTAATGGGTTAGTACTTCATATGACTATCTGATATCAATAAATAGGGCATTATGACAATAAATATTGACGAAGTCAATGTTTGTTAATACAACAATGAAATAATATCAATTCACCAATAAATGTCAAGATGATGTAGCAATTAATGTATCCAATCAATCCCTTATTCAATAAATGCTTAAAACCACCATCCAATTGCCTATAAGGAAAACTTGTTGCGTTAAGATGAAATAACCAAGGGTGATGTCAGGCTTTTAGGGTTAGTAGTTAGCTAGGGTTTCAATTTAGAAAAGAGTTTGAGAGTTTGTTTGATCACTTTCACTTCAACTTTAGAGGCCTAAGATCAGTGCCTAAGGGTAAATGGAGTCAAATTAAGGGAGCATGCAAGGGTTGAAGGAAAAGACTAAGGACTAGAGGGAAGGGTTCTGAAGTGCTACTATGGCAGGGCCCCAGAAACAAAACCCTAGGGGAAAGAGGCTCACTACGGTGTTGCTAAAGAACGGCCTCATGCTCTTTCCTCCTTCCTTAAGTTTAACTTGGCAAAACGACTAGCATAAAAGATAAATCAAGACATGAGAGTGTGGTGAGGGAGAGTGTTGCTAAAGCAATGCCCTATCACGAAACCCTAGAAGAAGAACGACCCTAGGTGTCGATAACCTAGGCCTGGGACATCTCCTCCTTCTTGAATTTTAAAGGTATGGATAGCTCAGGGGGAAGAAGAAATGAGAGTGTAGCTATGGCTAGGCTCTCCCTCTCTTCTTCAATGGCTGAAAATTTCACTTTTAGGGTATATGAGACAACGGCCTACTTGTGTGTTTGTCCCCTAGGGTTTTTAAATCAGCAAAATTTATAAATAGATGCAATAATATAAGACCACAACCATTCAATCAAGAAGTTTTGTAGAAAAAAAACACTTACATATCACCATGAAATAGCATTGCAAACCCTAGTTGTAAACCTTCCTTCAAGAGAAATGCCAAAAATGCCAAGAAATGCCTTCCTTCAACAAGTGCACCTCACTTAAAGAGAAGAATTACCCAAGTAGGGTGCTAAAATCAGACCTCACTAATGAGTGAGTGATGTATTCTATCAAAATGAGAGGGAAAACCCTCAATATATAGTGTATCAATGACCTTAATTAAATTTAGGTCATAAAAAATAGCCGACAAGGATATAAACCAAAATCATATTGTTTTTACATTAAATTTTCAAATTAAAAACCTAACTGAGATGTAATAAAGGTAAAATCCCCTTCAAGGGAGGGGCTAGCCCCTTTTAGGGAAGATGCGACATCCAGAAGCAAAATGTTATCCCCCCAGGGGCCTCTCCAACATGCCACATGTGCCACTGCTGCCCAGTCTACCTCTAAGAGTGAACATGAAGCTGGATGACATCATGGTGAGGATGGGGACATTCTGAGGCTTCCAAGGCCAACGTTCCACTGAAAAGGGGTCATTCCCCCTAGGTCGGGCTCTGCCAAAGTGCCTCTAGTGAAATGTCCTCTTCTTCTCTGGTGCAAGACCTCGATCAAACACTGTCCTATCTCTGCCCCTCTGACAGGGTCTCAACAACAATCTGATGGGCTCTTCAGCCCCATGGAGGTCTGAACTAATCATCTCCCCATGTGTACCGATCCAAATGGTACCTATCCGTTGGGCATGGTCCTGCACATCAAAAGCTATGCCCTCCATGGGATCATTAATCACAAGGATCATAGCAATGTCAGTCACATTTCATCATTAATATTATCAAACATATGCATAAAAACCCTGATATATCAGTCAATAGCTCAAAGATATTACAAACACCTACAATACAAGATCGAGAAAAAGGACAAGACATCCTATTGGGCTAGTATCCACAAGGAGAGGAAAGTTTCCAAGATGTTTCATTCAAGACATGTAAATGAAGTGATGTGGCTAGGGGATGTCCAGACATATGAGTAGAGTGAGAGCCAGGGATGCATAATATTATCCGTGGGTGTCTTTGTAGAAGGCAAGTTGTACATGTCATGGATGCAATTTTTTCCAAGCCCGTTCTTGCCTTTATTCTTTTCTTTATTTTCTTTTTTCTTCTTCTTTTTCTTTTTATTCAAGGGCTAACCAGAGGACACTGCCTTGGCATGGTGACCAGAGCTGACAGTGTTACCCACAAGTACTTTCACAGAGATGAGAAGGTTGTCTTGTGATGAGACCCCCTTTCGCTTGTCCATGCAACCAAAGGTCACTGCCTTGGCATGGTAACCGGATGGTGGCAATGCCACACTGTTAGGTACCCATGAACATAATAGGTTGGCTCATGATGAGACTCCCTATCCTCTTGACTAGGTCTTGTTTGTTATTTTTCCGGGTCCCTCTTGTTTCTTGTTGAGAGGCTTTTTATTGCCTTCTCTGGGATCCCTAGGCGAAGCATCTCAAGGTTTTACTTCTAGGATTTTATCTTCTACCAGCTGCTTTTACCTTCTGGGGCTTTAGCCCCTTCCTCCCACGAGATAAGGTGAAACCCTACAAACAGGTCAACCTAATGCCCAGACAAGGGAAATGGGATAGATGAGTGAAGATAAGATGAAAAAGTGGTGGTATGATGGGAGTGGACGATGGCTTTTCAAAAATCCCCAAGTGGAAAACCAAAACCTATGGGTACCGTCTTGCTAGGGCACCCTGTCAATATCCCCAAGCATGGTCAAGTGGGCTAGTGTAAGATCTAAGCAGTTTTCAGAGATAAAAGGAATCAAATGCATATATTCAAATGTTTTAATGATCAAAAGTGACACATACCATGATACCTGGACCAATTACCTCATGGAGAAAGAGCCTTCTACGATACAAGACCAAGCCTAAGGTGATGGATGTTGTTGCTGCTGATAAGACGAGTCTGATGATAGAAGAAAAGGATGGGCCCTCTAGGGCCATGCTCAGGTCAATTCTACTTTCGATACTCCATGTCTAGGACCTGTGGGCCTCAATACATGATCTCCTGGCTATCCCTATAAATTAGGGATAACATCTGGCTCCAACTCGGGGACATGTGCTCACCGTAGAGAACATGAGAACCTCATCATCTCTGGCATAAACTGCAAACCTACTCAAACTCCATAGGGGCATCAGTAACAAAAATGGGGCAGTAATGCCACCCCGACACACACACAAACACACACACACACACACACACACACACACATATACATATACTGAAAAATAAAACAATCAATAATGCAAATGTTGAAACAAAGTACCTACCTTTACCTATCTGTTGGCTGGATATTCGATGTAGTCAAATGGCCAGTGTAGCCAATCCAGCAATGTCCCACGATACCTGTCTTTGTGCTTCATCATAAACCAAAATAGTGATAAATCAAGCACAAAAATGTCATAAGTTAGAATGTATATCATATCATCGGAAATCTCAAAGTCTAACTCATGGAGGTGAGTGGGAGGGATAAAATTCTGCGAAGTCCATTTCTGAAGAAAGTACTCAATCCACTTCAATAAAGGGTCATGAAAAGTACAAGGTCCAGAATATTGACTCAAAGGGCCTAACAACTGGCTACCTAGGACATCCTCATGCTATGAAGTCAAGAAAGGGATCGACAAAGATCTAGCAGATGACTGGAAAACCACCAAGGGAAAGTTGAAAAACCAAGATAACTGACTCAAACTTGTAGTATCTAAGTGAACCTTGGAGTCTAGGGTTCACCTAAGAGGAAGCTCAACATAAAAACTATACTTCCCAACTACACCTTTAATGGACAAGCATGGTAAAGTAATAACAGGTGGCTGGAGTGAAAAGTCATGAGAAACCTTCTTTAGGTAAATAATGTTATTACTTCTATCAAAATTGGAGCAAAGTGGTGGTTGATAATCATCTTCATAAAATAAATCCAAATGCTCAGAGGAACAATCATCAAATTCCTCAAGGTATGATTGAAAATCATCAGGAAAACAAGGTACTAAGTCTTCCTTGGGTTTTTGGAGAATACAGGTAGAAATTTCATCTCCTTGTTGCCACTGATAAAAAATAATCTACTGTGATAATTGCAAGGGAAACACTTGGAAATGACCCTTAGTGTCATAGATGGGATCCAGGTCATAACCAACTATATCCCACCTACGTATCCCTACATGTATGAACTTATCAATGTTATCAAAAGTGTCACTATCTATGTCGTAAAATGCAAGGTTTGAAACATTTGATAATTCATTCTCCTCCTCCTCATTTCCTTCATCATAAAGTAAAGCATCATCAAAATCTAGGGGAGGAGGGAAACTTACTATTTCTTCTTGTGCAAGGGCTTCAAAGACTTTGGCATTTTCAACATGTGTTATTGTTTCATCCTCATGGATTGCTTATTTTTCTTTGATTGTACAACAAGGAATATCCATTTTGTTCAAAGCTTTCATTTCTCCTTCTTTTTCTGAATCAAGGAATAAGGTGTCATTGGAATCCTGAAGTGGAAAGAAAATAACCTCATCTTCTCTTTTCTATGCAGGAGAAATAGGTTCTTGGATGACCTCATTAGAGTGAGGAGCAGGGGTTGGTACTTCATCAATTTGTTTAGGTTTTTTCTCCTTAATTACATCCTCATTCTGCTGGTCAAAAACTTGTTCCCTTCTCTCTTGTGGATCTTCAGCAAAGGTTTCAAGGGAAACTAGTTTTATCAAGATGAGAGTGTCCATGGTATGGTCATTGGTTCTGGACAATGAGAGATTCTTTTCGATTCGAATGGCCATGTTGTGAGCTTCTGCAAGTATTTTTAGATTCTTCTTATTTATGAGGAAGCTCAAATGCCCCTGAAGTCAATTAGTATAGAGATAAACAAGGTACTTGTCTTTAGGACAATGGATTTCAGGAATATGGTAAAGCAACCTTTGGAACCTTGCCCTGAAAACTCCGACAATCTCATGCTTTGTTTTCTTTATGCCTTCAAGACCTTTAAGCAATGATTGTATATCTTCCAATTTCATAACCCTCCTTGCAAGGAAGATTTATTCAAAATGGTCCATAGATGTGATGCTAGCAGCTCGAAGATTATCATACCATCTTCTAGCCTCTCCATGAAGAGAGGCAGAGAAGAGTTTCATCACCAAATCTTCAGTCTCGTCACTGACAGGGCGGTATTGAAAGAAATCCCAGAATTTGCTCATGTGATAATCAGGACTCTCTCCATTGATGCCAGTGAATCTAGGGAGCCAATTTTTCTAAAAGGGGGGCATTCGTCTGGGATATCCTGGGATTTTACTCATGTCCAAAGGTTTGTAGTTTCTTGGATCCCATTGTGAAGTCATAGTTGGCTTTGTCATCAGTGGATTCACCAGATAGTTTTCTTGAAACTATCAAAGAAATAGGGAAAACACCCTAGTGGAGTCGCTAGGTAAGCTTGTAAGAAAATAGTCTCTGAGGCAAGGCTTACCAAAAATATGTGTTGTTTGAGGAGAATTGACTTAGTGTTCCCTGGAAGCGACGCCAAAATGTTATCGCATAGTTTGTAGCTAGGTCAAAAGGCTATGAAATAGAAGGCCAAAATGGAGTAACATGAACCTATCCCACCCAATGTCACCATGATGGGGAGGTTCTTTCTCTTTAGGGAGGTTAGGGCTAGGGGAGATGTCCCCGGTAACCTGGGGTTTTGAAGAGGCAAAAGTTTAAAAGTCAAGGTAAAGCTCCCCCTTCATAGGCCACCACCAAAACAAATAATCCCAGCTAAACAACCAATAATGAAGTGTAGGCCCAAAGAAGAACACCTGCTCGGAACAGAGTAACAACAAAGAATTATATGCAGGCTATAATTAATGGGTTAGTACTTCATATGACTATCTGATATCAATATATAGGAAATTATGACAATAAATATTGACGAAGTCAATGTTTGTTAATACAACAATGAAATAATATCAATTCACCAATAAATGTCAAGATGATGTAGCAATCAATGTATCCAATCAATCCCTTATTCAATAATTTCTTAAAACTACCATCCAATTGCCTATAAGGAAAACTTGTTGCATCAAGATGAAATAACCAAGGGTGACGTCATCCTTTTAGGGTTAGTAGTGAGTTAGGGTTTCAATTTAGAAAAGAGTTTGAGAGTTTGTTTGATCACTTTCACTTCAATGTTGGAGGCCTAAGATCAGTGCCTAAGGGTAAATGGAGTCAAATTAAGGGATGACACAAGGGTTGAAGGAAAAGACTAAGGACTAGAGGGAAGGGTTCTGAAGTGTTGCTATGGCAGGGCCCCAGAAACAAAACCCTAGGGGAAAGAGGCTCACTCCGGTGTTGCTAAAGCAAGGCCTCGTGCTCTTTCCTCTTTCCTTAAGTTTAACTTGGAAAAACGGCTAGCATAAAATATAAATCAAGACACGAGAGTGTGGTGAGGGAGAGTGTTGCTAAAGTAAGGCCCTATCACCAAACCCTAGAAGCAGGATGACCTTAGGTGTAGATAACCTAGGCCTGGTACGTCTCCTCCTTCTTGATTTTTAAAGGTACAAATAGCTCAAGGGGAAGAAGAAATGAGAGTGTAGCTATGGCTAGTCTCTCCCTCTCTTCTTCAATGGATGAAAATTTATCTTTTAGGGAACATGTAACACACCCACTACAGGGCTAGAAAATTTCAGCTTTCTTTCCTTTTTAAAGTCCCTCATATGACCGTGGTTATGCCCACAATCCTTACCGAGAAGGCATTTCTGCTATCGTGATCCGGGGAATCATGATGCAAGCATTCCCCTATACCCTCTTGTCCGGCGAAGGGCCGAAACCCGAAAGGAACCAACAGTTCATCACATCTAAGAATGCCTCGGATTAAAACCTGACATTCCACCTTTCGGTGTTTTGCATACTGGGTCTTCATGGTAGAAGAGGATGAGGGGTTCATAATCTTCATTTTTCTAGGTGCCGAAACACTGAAAACCCAAATCTACATGCGCTAAGCCATATCGAGATTTCACCTATTGGGATTTCAGGACTGGCATGTACAAGGGACTTGCCTCTAGGTATCCCAGGTTCCAAAATACTGAATCATCATAACTTGTCCACGCTCTATCATTTCAGGGTTTTGCAGGTCGGGGTTTCAGGACTGGCAAGTACCAGAGGCTTGCCTTTAGATATCCCAGGTGTCGAAACACTGAAAAACCATATCTCATTTACTCAATTATTATTTTGGGGTTTCGCAAGTTGAGATTTCGGGATATGCGCGGACAGGAGGTCTCACACTTAGGTTTCCTGGGAGACGAAACTCTGAAACCTATATTCATTGCTAAGCTCATTTCAGGGTTTCATATGTCAGGATTTTGGGAAATGCGTAGACAGGAGGTCTCTTACTTAAGTTTCCCCGAGTGATGAAATACCAAAATATTATAACTTCTCCACACTCTGTCTTTTTGGGATTTTTCAAGTCGGGATTTCAGGACTTGCGAGTACAAGGGAAACTTACCCTTGGGTATTTCGGGTACCGAAACACCGAAAACCCGAACTAAGTCACACTATGCCAATTCGGGATTCCACAAGTCAGGGTTTCTCATATTAGAACTTCGCGATACAAGAGGTCAAAGATTCACACTCCTCGACTATCCGAGTGCTGAAAAGTTGATACACCGGCTCATCATACACTCGACCAAATTCGGGGTTTCACAGTTTGGGATTTCACAACTAGTGGGTACAAGGGAACTTATCCTTGAATATACCGGTTCCTGAAATACCGAGGATCAATACTTACCCATGCTGGTCCAATTCGGGGTTTCACGAATTAGAGTTTTGCGATGTGCGCAGACAGGAAGTCTCGCACCTAGATCTTTCGGGAGCCAAAACTTCGAAATACCAACTCTTAAACCTGTTCATCTATTTCGGGATTTCACCCATCAGAATTTTGTGGGTCAGGGATTTGCAACTGACGAGTACAAAGAACTCACCTTTAGGTATCTTGGGTGCCGAAACACCGAGACCTCATAACTCCTCCATACTATATCATTTTGGGATTTCGTGAATCGAGGTTTCGGGAATTGCAAGTACAAGGAAACTCGCACTTAGGTACCCAGGGTGTCGAAACACCAAAATGTCCTAACCCAACCACACGCTGTCATTTCAAGATTTTTCGAATCGAGGTTTTGGGACTTGCGAGTACAAGGAAACTCGCACTTAGGTACCCCGGGTGCCGAAACACCGAACTGTCCTAAGTCTAAGAGGACCATTCTCTCTCGTGCAGGGTTTAAAGACTTACGCCATAAAATCCCCCAACAGATCCTTGGATAAACTTTCAAAAAGGGTGTCCCTGTGGGAAGATCTATCCAGGGCATTACTTGAGACAAATAAGAGAATACATTTCCCGAGAAAAGACTTGAAAACTGAATCCATGCCAAATATATATATATATATATATATATATATATATATATGTTTATATTTACGTAAGCCATAGGTGGTCTTTCCAATATAAGCATGCAACCACCATTTTTTATCAAAACACCATACAGACAGTCTTATACTGAAACCATTCATTATTGCACAAACCATGAGCATACATGTCAGAATATTAATTTCAAGATATGAGATATAACACTTATCAGAAAAACACCAGGCTTGATGCAACTGCTAAGAGGGGTGCTCGTTTCCACTCAACCGTAGGCTCAATGATTCCGAATAGATTTACCACTAGCCACCCCCGAGCTTAGACCACGATGCTATGAGACTGATTCTATGTTCATCAGAAGTCGAGAACAAAGGTTACTCTCCTTCTTCTCTGCTCATCAATCACTCTGTATATTGTTTTCCAGAGTCCTTCCAATTTCTCCCCTCTTGCGATCTCTGTTATGACTGCCCCCTTCCACACCTCTTTCCTGCCTTTTCTTTTCTGGTGAGGTTGCATGTGGCACGAAATTCCCCACGGTGGTCAGGTCTGAGGCTTCCATGGATGGGCAGTTCACCCCCCATCCCTCATTAACTCATGAGGAGCCTCTTCACCTACCAACCTGGTGAGTAATTCATTTCGGGGCCAACGAGCTGCACTTGATCTTTAGGCCAGTGAAGACCAAATGTGGTATTGGTTTCGGTGGAAGTTAATGCCACCATTCCAGGTTCCTTCCACCACCTTTCATTAGCCATCATGGTCTCTTTTTAGCACATCCCCCTCCCAGCAGTCCTGCAACATATATTCATAACATTATTTACATCTTTGAGTTTGCCATAGTTCTTGGCCAGTATAGTTATTTTTACAGACTAGGGGAAACAGGGTGTTACAATTCCCTCCCCCTTAAAGGACCATGATCCTTGATGTTCTATCTATCAGTATGACATGTATGTACAGAGGTAAACAAAATCAGATATGCCTATTTCATGGAATCCTCCATTTCCCATGTAGCCTCATTTGGGCCAAAATGTCTCGACTGCACCTTGACCTGTGTAATGGTTCGGTTCCGGAGTGGGGTTTCCTTTCTGCCCAGTATGCATTGAGGTTCTGGTAGAAATTCTCCCTCCGGTTCCACCTGGATCACAGACCAGTCAATTATATGATTAGAATCATGTGCATATTTCTTCAATGATGAAACATGGAAAACATTATGTGCTTTTACTGTGGGAGGAAGTGCTAGCCTATAGGCTACAGGTCCCACTCTATCTAGAACCTCAAAGTGTCCAAAATACCAAGGTGCCAACTTGGCACAAGCTCCCATTTTCAGAGAACTCTTCTTGGGCCTAACTCTGAGATATACATGGTCTCTCGTCTTGAACTCTCTTGGAGTTCTCTTTTGGTCGACGTAACTTTTCTGTCAATTCTGAGCGACCTTCAGGTTTTGTTTTACTTGAGTCACTTGTTGTTCCATTTATTTCAACATGTCGGGTCCAAAAGAAATTATATTTATGGGATTACTCCAACTGACAGGAGTGTTGCACAACCTACCATAGAGGACTTCGAAGGGACTCATTTTTAAGGATTCTTGGTAGCCGTTGTTGTAGGTGAATTCCACCAGTGGCAGGTAGTCTTCCCACTTCTTGGGTTGATGCATTACATGCATTCTTAGCATGTCTTCTAGTACTTGGTTTACTCTTTCCATCTGTCTGTTAGTTTGAGGGTGATAGGTAGTGCTAAACAGTAAATTGGTCTCTAACCCAGCCATCAGGGATTTCCAAAAGTTGGAAGTAAATTTCGTGTCTCTGTCAGAAACGATCTCTTTCGTCATTCCATGTAGTCTGAATATCTCCTTCATGAATACCTGGGCAATGTCTATTGCCTTGAAAGTTGACTTGACAGGGATGAAATGAGAAGACTTGCTCAATTTATCCACCACTACCATAATGGCGTCATTCTGTTTGGTCGAGGTTGGTAACCCAGTGATGAAATCCATGGAGATGGTTTCCCATTTCCATTCTGGGATTGGTAGAGGTTTTCATAATCCTGCTGGGTGTCGGTGTTCTGATTTAACCTATTGGCACTCTATGTATTTGGCTAATTACTCGGCTACGTCTTTTTTCAACCCAGGCCAATAGAATTGTTTTTTGGTGACCGTGATCATCTTCTGGTATCCTAGATGACCAGTATAGGTTCTTTTATGTAGTTCATCCATTATGAACCTCTTCAATTCGCCACAATATGGAATGTAAAATCTTCTTCGGTAAGTGAGCAGACCTCCTTCCATCATCTGGTAGTCTCCGTACTTTACCTCGGTGGGCTCTTGCTGCAGGTACGAGGTCATGTTCTAGATGAAGGGATCTATTTCTTGTGCATTTCTGACTCTTTCCTTGACATCCATCTTACAGGTGCTCACCGCTGCTAGGTGAATTGTTTTCATACTTCTGCTAAGAGCATCGACCACCCTATTTTCTTTTCCTTTAATATGTTTGATTTCGAAATCAAACACACTAAGGAGAGCCATCCATCTAGCTTGTCTGGCATTGAGCTTCGGTTCATCGAAAAAATATTGTAACCCACAGTGGTCTGTCATAAGTACAAATTTTCTCCCAAGGAGGTAATGCCTCCACATTTTTAAGGCGTGTACTATGGCGGCCAACGCTAGATCATGGGTCACATAGTTGATTTTGTGCTCATTCAGTTTTCGGGACTCATAGCAGACCACACTTCCTCCCTGCATAAAGACTCCTCCGAGCCATTCCTTACAGGAATCTGTGCACATGAGGAAGTCAGCTTCAGGATCGGAGATCTTCAGCATGGGTGCATGGGTCAGTAGATGTTTCAGGGTTTGAAATCTGTCTTCACATTTTTGTGTCCATGTAAATTTTGTCCCATTTTTATGGAGGGCAGTGATTGGACAACCAATCTTCGAGAATCCTTTTATAAATCTCCTATAGTATCCTGCTAATCCCATAAAGGATCTGATATCCAAAATGTCCTTAGGGGTAGGCCATTCCATGATAGACCTGATTTTGTCAGGGTCTACTGCTACTCCTTCTTCAGATAGGACATGGCCTAAGTAATGTATTTGCTTATGGAAGAATTCTCATTTGTTGAATTTGGCATAGAGATGATGTTCTCTTAGCACTTGCAGCACAAGCGTAAGATGCTCTTCTCCATTCTTGGATTAAATTAATATATCGTCAATAAAAACTAGCACAAATTTGTCTAGAAATTTGCTGAGTACATTGTTCATCAAACACATGAAAGTGGCAGGGGCATTGGTTAACCCAAATGGCACTACCACAAACTCATAGTGACTATATCTCATCCTGAAGGTAGTTTTATGAATGTCTTCACCCTTGATTCAGAATTGATGGTATCCCGACCTCAAGTCAATATTTGAGAAAATAGACGCACCCCCCAATTGATCGAACAGGTTATCGATCCTGGGCAAGGTGTACTTGTTCTTTATGGTTACCTTATTGAGTTGTCTATAATCTATACACAGTATAAGGGTACCATCCTTCTTTTTCACAAATAGGATTGGTTCTCCCCATGGAGACACGCTAGGCCGAATATAGCCCTTATCCATCATTTCTCTCAATTGCAATTTGAGTTCAACTAGTTCAGGTGTGCTCATCTAGTAGGGTGTCCTAGACACCGACACCGCTCCCGGTGCAAGTTCTATCAAGAAGTCAATGTCCCTTCTTGGAGGTAGACCCGGTACCTCTTTCAAAAGTACATCTCTGTATTCTCTCAGGTTAGGGTGGTCTTCAAGGCTTGGTTTACCACCTTCAATTGTTTTCAACACCTGTACTGCATATAGGGGACATCCTTTTCGGCAATACTTTCTCATTTGTAGAGCTGATATTTGTCTCACCGAGACAGGTTTTCAGATCCCTTGAATGGTTATCCTTTTCCCTTCTTTACTTACACATTCTAAGATTTTATGGTAACAGTCCAATCTGGCTTTATGGGTGGCTAGCCAGTCCATGCCAATCAACAAATCATACGATCCCAGGGGTAATATGTTAAGGGTTGCTTGGGTGGGGAATTCACCCAACATTAATTGGTAGGCTGGTATGACCTTTGCTACCCTTCTTTTGGTGCCAGTGGCTAACTGTACCAACCATGGCTTGGTGTTTTTATGTGGCTGTAGTTTACACTTATCAACACCCTTAGGGGCTATATAACTCAAATTTGAACCAGGGTCAATCAGAATAGACACTAGATGGTTAGAAATCATACCTTCTATTTCCACCACTGAAGCTTCGTGGTCGGCTTGGTTATTATCCAAGGCTGCATAAATTTGTGGCACACTCCTGGCCACATCATTGATGGTGGTAGCTTCCTGGATGCTATAAATTATCCGACTATTCTGTTGTCAGTGTGGACAGTCTCTCAATAGATGTTCTTTTCCGCAACCCCAACATTTCAAAGGTTCTTTCTTTGGGTTATCAAACTTCACTGGTACAGATCTAGAAGTTTTATTTCCGCCCAAGGAGGGAAAGTTTTGTTGGTGTACACTCTGGGTTGGGAAGCTCATCCTTGAGTTCTTCTTACAGTTCTTAAATCTTGGGGATTTAATCCCCTTTCTCTGATTTCCTGAACTATTCTTTAGTTTCCAGCCTTCACGAGGTTCTGTCCAATGTCCAAACTGTTCATGACAATATCTTTCCTTTCGGATAGTGCCTTCCAGGGTCTTTGGCTCATCAAATTCAATTTTGTTCTGATAGTCCTTAGGTAGTCCACTAATGAAACGTTGCACCTTTGCCTTTTCTACTTTTATATAAGGTACATACCTCAGCAACTCGAGGAATCTGCTGACATATTCCTCTATAGTGAGTTGCCCCAGTTTGAGTTCATAGAATTCTTTAGTCTTTTCGTCGAAATATTTTTCCAACAGATACTTCTTCCGGAAGTATTTCTCAAACCATTCCCAAGACAGGTCCTCTTCGCAAACTCCTTTCAC
>SNQJ01S0039876.1:67423-104659 GCA_010110895.2 Picea sitchensis
CTTAAGGTCTTCCCACCAAATGGAATCCTTTCCGTTCAAGTTGAAGGTGGCCACTCGGGCCTTCAAATTTTCTGAGAAGTCATGGACTCTGAAATACTTCTTTAGCCCAAGTAGCCAGGCCTCTGCTTCCTCTCCCTTCTTTATTTCACTGTCGAAGGAAGGTGGTTTGGCCTTCCTGAATTCTTTGAATTTATGACTCTTAGAAAGTTTTTTCTTCTTTCATTTTCTTCGGGAATGAGAACTAGTTCTGCTTCTAGAAGATCCCTTCGAGTTGCCAGCTTCCTTTCCAGAAGAATCATCTGATGCTTGTCTCTTATCTCTAGGGTGGACCTTTCCCGAGGTGCTCCTCTCAGTGTGGCCACTGATATGACCATTTTTCTGTATCTCAAGTTCATGCTGCATTTGTCTTTGTAGGTTGGATAAGCTCTGCAATAAAATTGCGTTAATTTCTGTTTTCTTCTCTTGTTATTTCATCATCCTCTCATTGTCAGCCTTGTAGCTTTGTAATTCAACCATGAGGCTTCTCACAGTCTCAACTAGAACTGGAGGGGTCCCTACAGCCCTCCTTTTATCAGAATCTTCGTCTCTATTGTGGGAGCCTTCCCCCACCTCTTGGTGAGTCACCATTCTATGCATATGTAATTTCCCGTGGTTGATCATCCGCTTGGGTGCAAAAGACAAACACTGGTTGTTAGTCAATATTTATATACATTCATACCCCATGCATAATTCATATTTTTCACATGCACACACACAATAGGAGTTTTCATTCTTAACTTTGACCTTTTGATTAAGAAGGTGAGGACAGAGGGTTACTCCTTTTAGGAGTGGTTTGAACGGATCTCCTGCGCAACTTGTTCATGAGCCCAAGTAGGCCAAGTGTTGTAACCATGATTTGATACCAATTTGTAACACACCCACTATGGGGCTAGAAAATTTTGTCTTTCTTTCCTTTTTAAAGTCCCTCATATGACCGTGGTTGTGACCACAATCCTTACCGAGAAGGCATTTCTACTATTGTGATCCGGGGAATCATGATGCAAGGATTCCCCCGTACCCTCTTGTCTTTCGAAGGGACGAAACCCAAAAGGAACCAACAGTTCATCACATCTAATAATGCCTCAGATTAAAACCTGACATTCCACCTTTTGGTGTTTCGTGTACCAGGTCTTCATGGTAGAAGAGGACGAGGGGTTCATGCTCTTCGGTTTTCCAGGTGCCGAAACAACGAAAACTCAAATCTACATGCGCTAAGCCATATCGGGATTTCACCTATCGGGATTTCAGGACTAGCGTGTACAAGGGACTTGCCTCTAGGTATCTCGGGTGCTGAAATACCAAATCATCATAACTTGTTCACGCTCTGTCATTTCGGGGTTTCATAGGTCGGGGTTTCAGGATTGGAGAGTACAAGAGGCTCGCATTGAGATATCTTGGGTGCCAAAACACTGAAACACCATATCTCATTTGCTCGATTATTATTTTTGGGTTTCTCAAGTTGGGATATCGGGATATGCGCAGACAGGAGGTCTCACACTTAGGTTTCCCGGGAGCTGAAACTTTGAAATTTGTATTCATTGCTAAGCTCATTTCAGGGTTTCATATGTCAGGATTTTGGGATATGCGCAGACATGAGGTCTCGCACTTAAGTTTCCCCAGGTGCCGAAATACCGAAATATAATAACTTCTCCACACTCTATCTTTTTGGGATTTTGTAAGTCGGGATTTCGGGACTTGCAAGTACAAGGGAAACTTACCCTTGGGTCTTCTGGGTACCGAAATGCCAAAATGCTGAACCAGGTCACACTATGCCAATTCGGGATTCCACGAGCCAGTGTTTCACATATTGGAACTTCATGATACAAGAGGTCGAAGATTCACACTCCTCAACTACCCGAGTGCCAAAAAGATGATACACCCGCTCATCATACACTCGACCAAATTCGGGGTTTCGCAGTTTAGGATTTCGCAACTAGTGGGTGCAAGGGAACTTATCCTTGAATATCCTGGTTCCCGAAATACCGAGCATCAATACTTACCCATGCTGGTCCAATTCGGGGTTTCAGGAATTGGAGTTTTGTGATGTGTGCAGACAGGAAGTCTCACACCTAGATCTTCCAGGAGCCGAAACTCCGAAATACCAACTCTTAAACCTGGTCATCTATTTCAGGATTTCACCCATCGAAATTTTGCGGGTCATGGATTCGGGACTGACGAGTACAAGGAACTCGTCTTTAGGTATCATGTGTGCTGAAACACCGAGACCTCATAGCTCCTCCATACTATATCATTTCAGGATTTCACGAATTGGGGTTGCAGGACTTGCGAGTACAAGGAAACTCACACGTAGGTACCCCGGGTGTCGAAACACTGAAATGTCCCAACCCAACCACACGCTGTCATTTTGGGATTTCATGAATCGGGTTTTCAGGACTTTTGAGTACAATTAAACTCACACTTAGGTACCCCGGGTGCCAAAACACCGAACTGTCCTAAGTCTAAGAGGACAATTCTCTCTCGTGCATGGTTTAAAGACTTACACCATAAAATCCCCCAACAGATCCTTGGATAAACTTTCAAAAAGGGTGTCCCTATGGAGAGATCTATCCAGGGCATTACTTGAGACAAATATGAGAATAAATTATCCGAGAACATGTGGTCTTTCCAATATAAGCATGCAGCCACCATTTCTGATCAAAACACCATACAGACAGTCTTATACTAAAACCATTCATAATTGCACAAACCATGAGCATACATGTTAGAATATTAATTTCAAGATATGAGATATAACACTTATCAGAAAAGCACCAGTCTTGATGCAACTGCTGAGAGTGGTGCTCGTTTCCACCCAACCGTAGGCTCATCAATTCTGAATGGATTTACCACTAGCCACCCCCGATCTTAGACCACGATGCTATGAGACTGAGTCTCTGTTCGTCAGAAGTCGAGAACGAAGGTTACTCTCCTTATTCTCTTCTCATCAATCACTCTGTATATTTTTTTCGAGAGTCCTTCTGATTTCTCCCCTCTTGCGATCTCTGTCGCGACTACCCCCTTCCACACCTCTTTCTTGCCTTTTCTTTTCCGGTGAGGTTGCGTGTGGCACGAACTTCCCTGTGGTGGTCAGGTCTGAGGCTTCCACGGATGGGCGGTTCACCCCCCATCCCTCATTAACTCATGAGGATCCTCTTCACCTACCAACCTGGCGAGTAATTCATTTCTTGGCCAGCGAGCCGCTCTTGATCTTCGGGCTAGTGAAGACCAAATACAATATTGGTTTCGATGGAAGTTAACGCCACCATTCCAGGTGCCTTCCACCACCTTTCATCAGCCATCGTGGTCTCTTTTCAGCACATCCCCCTCCCAATAGTCCTGCAACATATATTCATAACATTATTTACATCTTTGAGTTTTCCATAGTTTTTGGCCAGTATAGTTATTTTTACAGATTGGGGGAAACAGGGTGTTATAGGACATGAGACAATGACCTAATTGTGTGTTTGTCCCATAGGGTTTTTAAATCAGCAAAATTTATAAATAGATGAAAGAATATAAGACTACAACTATTCAATCAAGAAAGTAAAAAAACACTTACATATCACCATGAAATAGCATTGAAAACCCTAGTTGTAAACCTTCCTTCAAGAGAAATGCCAAAAATGCTAAGAAATGCCTTCCTTCAACAAATGTGCCTCACTTAAAGAGTAGAAATACCAAAGTATGGTGCTAAAATCATACCTCACTAATGAGTGAGTGACGTGTTCTGTCAAAATGAAAATGAAAACCCTCAATATATAGTGTATCAATGACCTTAATTAAATTTAGGTCATAAAAAATAGCCGACAAGGATATAAACCAAAATCATATTGTTTTTACATTAAATTGTCATATTAAAACCCTAACTGAGCTGTAATAAAGGTAAAATCCCCTTCAAGGGAGGCGCTATCCCCTTTTAGGGTAGATGAGACATCCAGGAGCAAAACGTTAGCCCCCTAGGGGCCTCTCTAGCGTGCCACACGTGCCACTGCTGCCCTGTCTGCTTCCAAGAGTGACCATGAAGTTAGATGATGTCATGGTGAGGATGGGGACATTCTGAGGCTTCCAAGGCCAATGTTCCATTGAAAAGGGGTCATTCCCCCTAGGTCGGGCTCTGCCAAAGTCCCTCTGGTGAAACATCCTCTTCTTCTATAGTGCAAGACCTTGATAAAACACTGTCTTGTCTCTACCCCTCTGACGGGGTATCAACAACCATCTGATGGGATCTTCAGCCCCATGGAGGTCTAAACTAATCATCTCCCCATGTGTATCGGTCCAAATGGTACCTATCCGTCAGGCATGGTCCTGCACATAAAAAAATACGCCCTCCATGGGCTCATTAGTCACATGGATTATAGCAATGTCAATCACATTTCATCATTAATATTATCAAACATATGCATAAAAAACCTGATATATCAGTCAATAGCTTAAAGATATTAAAAACACCTACAATACAAGATCAAGAAAAAGGACAAGACATCCTATTGGGCTAGTATACATAAGGAGAGGAAAGTTTCCAAGAGGTTTCATTCAAGCCATGTAAATGAAGTGATGTGGCTAGGGGATGTCTAGACATACGGGTAGAGTGAGAGCCAGGGATGCATAATATTACCCGTGAGTGCCTTTGTAGAAGGCGGGCTATACCTGTCATGGATGCAATTTTTTCCAAGCCCGCTATTGCCTTTATTCTTTTCTTTATTTTCTTTTTTCTTCGTCTTTTCTTTTTATTAAAGGGCTAACCAGAGGAAACTGCCTTGGCATGGTGACCAAAGCTGACAGTGTTACCCACAACTTCTTTCACAGAGATGAGAAGGTTGGCTCATGATGAGACCCCCTTTCCCTTGGCCATGCAACCAAAGGTCACTGCCCTGGCATGGTAACCAGATGGTGGAAATTTCATACTGTTAGGTACCCATGAACAGAATAGGTTGGCTCGTGATGAGACCCCTTATCCTCTTGACTAGGTCTTGTTTGTTATTTTTCCAGGTCCCTCTTGTTTCTTGCTGAGAGGCTTTTTATTGCCTTCTCGGGGATCCCTGGGTGAAGCATCTCAAGGTTTTAATTCTAGGCTTTTATCTTCTACTAGTTACTTTTACCTGATGGGCATTTAACCCCTTCTTCCCATGAGATAAGGTGCAACCCTACAAACTGGTCAACCTAATGCTCGGACAAGGGGAATGGGATAGATGAGCAGG
This sequence comes from Picea sitchensis, assembly GCA_010110895.2. Lineage (NCBI taxonomy): Eukaryota > Viridiplantae > Streptophyta > Pinopsida > Pinales > Pinaceae > Picea > Picea sitchensis. The sequence goes on from SNQJ01S0039876.1 coordinate 72,661, forward strand.
AGATAAGATGAAAAAGTGGTGGTATGATGGGAGTGGATGATGGATTTTCAGAAATCCCCCAGTGTCAAACCAAAACCTATGGGTACCGTCTTGCTAGGGCACCCTGTCAATCTCCCTAAGCAAGGTCAAGTGGGCTAGTGTAAGATCCAAGTAGTTGTCAGAGATAAAAGGAATCAGATGCATATATTCAAAGGTTTTAATGATCAAAAGTGAAACATACCATGATACCTGGACCAATTACCTCATGGAGCAAGAGCCTTCTCCGGTACAAGACCAATCTGAAGGTGATGGATGTTGCTGCTACTGACAAGACGAGTCTAATGATAGAAAAAAGGATGGGCACTCCAAGGCCATGCTCAGGTCAATTCTTCTCTCGGTACTCCATGTCTAGGACCTGTGGGCCTTGAGACATGATCTCCTAGTTATCCATAAAAATAAGGGATAACAGGGCCATCAGATCCAGGAGCTATATCGTGATAGACCACGTCAGTAAGGATAGGTGGCAACATACATCAGAAAGGACACGTGGCACAATCATACAAGGACAAGTGTCAAGGTGATTTGAAATTTCAATTACATGGATATTATAAATCTGAGTGACACGTGGGAGCCACTCGGCTCATGACACATCATTGAGTGATGCAAGAATGATGTCACTCCTGGAGTTTTGCTTTGGGAGTTTTAGCTTCAACACTCCCCCAAAGTCCTGAAGGCTGAAGTCCCATGGGTGGAGGATAGTTGTCCGATCACCGTGGATCATGGACTGTTGATCTGGAGAGAGAAGTGCTCAAATTATTAGTGAGTTGTCATATCTCTTGGTCACATCATTGAGAGTTGGAGAGTAGAGCTAGTGCAACAAAGCTCCATTTCGAAGTTCACAACATGGAGAGTCAAGGAGACTCACGACTGAATCCCTGAAGTGTGAAATCACGAAGAACCTTTTGGCGTAGGTTGTGGTCACCACCAGTGGTCACATGAGGGTAAGGAGCTAGCATAGCTAGGCTGCATTTCAGATACCAGGAGTTGGAGGAGTCAAGGAGACTCACTGCAGGAGTTTGTGATATGCGAAATCGCGACGTGCCTCTCTTGCTTGACCCTTGATCACAGCTAGAGGACACACCGTCGAAGGCTTAAGGGAGGAGCTAGCATGTCGTTGGGCTTCAAATTAGAGATCCCTAAGATCTTAAAGAAGATTTTTGGATAAGTTCTTGGTCACTACTCGTGTTCGTATGAGAGGAAGGAGCTAGTCCAACTAGACTCCATTTCGGAGATCGTGACTTGGAGAGTTGAGATGCATCATACCAAGATCCTCGAGGTCGCGAGTCATGAAGCACCTTTTGAATAAGTGTTTGGTCACTTCCTGAGGCCACATGTGTAAGGAAAGGGCTTAGCCAAGAAGGCTAAATGCCCACTGTGAAGTTTTCCTTAGGAAGAGAGAAGGCGCCAAATGCATGAACGTGCAAAGGTTCTCTTAGTAACTGCCAGAATGAAGTGATTGCATCTGCCAAAGAATTCGAGGAGTTGTAGGGTGACTTCCAAAGGAGATGAAGAGCCTTGAGGTAAATGTTAGTGGAATGAAGACACATCAAAGATACAATTGACAGATGGGAAAGTGTTGAAGTCTGTAACTGAAAAAGAGAGGATAAGATGAACTGTGATAGAGAGGATGAAGAGTCTCAACTGCCAAAGAAGCTAAGGAATCTTAGCATAACACCCACTGATGATGGTGAGATTCAAAAATGCCAGAGAAGATTCAGAGTTTCCATGATGATCAGGCAGAGGACTCGACATGAGGAGAACATGAAGAATAGAGAGGTGGTTGAGGCTTGAGGTAGTCAAGCTGTGGCACAATGGAGTGTTGTGAACAACCTGAAGTGAAAAACCATGATGTTGTGAAGAGAAGGAAGAGGTATTGCACATGAAGGGTGAAGAAAGTGCACAAATAGTATAAAAATGATGAACAGAGAAGAGAGTGGGGTTGAGCACAGAGTGAAGAAGAATAGCACAGAGAAGAAGAATAGTGTTGAAGTGAAACATAGTAGAGAAGTTGAAGAAGGTAGAGGAGACATGGAGCTGTAATAGAACAAACCAGAGACAGAGCAAGTAAGTAAAGCTTTGTAATATTCAATAAGGGTGGTAGGGTGGTGCTAGGGAGGACTGTAGTCCTATAAATTCTAGTTGGTGCTAGAATATATTCTGGGAGTTGGTGCTTCCGTCTAGTGGGTGCTAGAGAAATTCGAGAGTTGGTGCTCTCTGCAAGTTGTAGCTTGCTATCAAAGGTTGTAGCCTCATATTTGAGTCGGAGCTCAAAGCTGTGATGTACATGAAAGTTGGAGCTTGATTGACATCCTAAGAAGAAGAGGTTTTCATCCTTTATGGGTTTCCTCAGAAAAATCAGTTTCTCTATGTATTTTGTGTGATTGATCATTGTATATCTATGCATGTTAAGTTTACAAGCAACACATTAAATAATAATCTAGAAAGAATCAAAATCAAAAGAAAATTTCAAGCTTATATATATATAACTGATTCACCCCCCCTCTCAGTTATATTTCCAACAATTGGTATCAGAGAAAGGTTCCTTTAATCAAAGGTAGATCCATAAGCTTGAACATGACTAGTCATTATGGAGGTTAAACTAATATAACCCCTCTGTTTGATGGAACAAAAGTTTCCTTCTAGAAAATAAGGATGAGAACACATTTAATGTCCTTGGGTGCTGATGTCTGGGATGTCGTTGAAACAGGATATGTGAAGTATATAGTCTTGGCCTCAAAGGATGATAAGCTGGAGTTTAGCTTTAATGCGAAATAAATGAATGCTATCCTCAGTGGACTTGCTAAAGCCGAGTTTTTCAAAGTGATGCACTGTGATTCAACAAAAGTTGTGTGGGACAAGCTGATAAGTAGTCACGAAGGTGATGAAAAAGTAAAAGATGCAAAACTTCAGACTCACAGACTGAAGTTTGAATAGTTAAAGATGGATGAAGACGAAACTATCAGTAAGTACTTCTTACATATATAAGGACTGGTCAACACTATGAAAGGGCTAGGTGAAACGATATCTGATTCCTTTCTAATCCATAAAATATTAAGATCTCTTCTTGATAGATTTAATTCAAAGGTCTCTGCTATAGAGGAAATAATTGATCTGAAAACGTTGACACTAGATCAACTTCTTGGAACCCTAACTGCCTATGAAATGAGAATCACCAAAGGTAAATCCACTACAAGAGAAGCATCTTTTAAAATAGAGAAATACACAGACTCCGAGATAGATGAGGTTGAAGCAAACTTTGTGAGAAGACTGGAGAAGGGATCAAGCAAATACAAAGGTAAACTACCTTTCAAATGTTTCAACTGTGGTAAGATAGGTCACTTTGCAAATACGTGTCCTCACAAAAGAAAGGATCAAACATATGATGATGAGGAGAAGCACAAATATAGAAAGGTCTATAAAAAGAATAATTTTAAGAAGAAAAGTCTTTGTGTAAACAATGATGATGATCCTTCAGATGATGAATACAATGACTCTTAAATTGAAGATAAACTAAAAAATATCATGCTAATAGCTTTAGAAGATATAAACACTGAAGATACAGAAAGTGAGTTTGTTGATTGTGAAGCAGTAGTAGATCTTGAAGGAGAACTTGTCAGTTCCATGGAAGAGATTGATAGACTCAGAGAAAAGAAAAGAAAACAAAAATAGTTACTGCTCATGTATGAGAAAACATGCAATGAACCATCTAAAGAAATTTCTCTATTGAAAGATAAGTTAGAAGAATCTAAGAGTATTGAGGAAATCCTCACACAACAATTGAAGGAAGCTAAAACAAAAGGTGTAAAATTGGAAGCTGAAGTAGTGTCTATCAGAAAATATCTAGAGAAATTCTAGGCCCTATATCATCAGAATCTGACAAGTATTAAGGCATCAGAAGGATTAGCCACGATTCTGAATCAACAAAGGAATCCAAAGTTGAAAACTAGTTTGGGTTATGAAGAGGGATCAAATAGTGATCAACCAAGCAACAAATATTCCATCAAGTTTTTCAAGTCTACAACCATTGACAACAATGAACCTATAGAAACAAAGGAAGATAATCAACCAACAAGGAGGAGTGAAGAAAAAAATACCAGAACTAAATCGGTAGAACAAAGAAATGTTACACCCTCTACTCAAGGAAATCATCAACATGGAAGAAATCGACCTGCTCAAAGAAGACAACCATTTCCTACGTACAAAGAGTTTTTCTATGGATATTGTTTTTACTGCTCTAAATTTGGCCACAAAGCTGTAAACTGTTCTTTAAGATTTAGACATGAGCAATCAAGAAAACCAAGGAATAAATACCCGCCATAACAAATAATGAGACAACCAAGTAACAAACAACCACAGACTGCAAATCATGTGATGGATGGGAAAAGGGTGCAGATTAAGCATAAAAATCGTTATGATCCTTTATTCAATGAACCAGAATGTTACATCTGCTATAATTATGGACATAAAGATGCAGACTATCGCTTAAAGAACTATAAGCCAGATTCAAATCACAGAGCCGAAAATGTCAAGGTTTGGAAGAAGAATGAAGATAACAAGTGTGGATTAGTGTTGTCAGCTCAAAGAAAAAAATACTCCTGGTATATTGACAGTGGATGCTCCAGTCATATGACAGGTGACAAAAGTAAGTTCCTATCACTCAAGGAAAATAAATCAGGAAGTGTGACCTTTGGAAATGATGCTCCGGGAAGGATCAAAGGTAAAGGTCTAGTAAGATTAAGTAATGGAAGAAGCAAAGCTCAAGATGTATTATTTGTTGATGGTTTAAAGCATAATCTTCTTAGTGTCAGTCATATATGTGACAGAGGATGTGAAGTCACCTTCACTACCAAGAATTGTAAAATAAAGACAGTAAACACAGGAGAGCTACTTGCAAAAGGGGTTAGAACTGAAAACAATGTATATGTCTTGAAGGAAGATAAGGAGAAATGTCATTTAAGAAAAATTGATGAAAGTTGGTTATGGCACAGAAGGCTTGGACACCTGAATTTTGATCATATTTTCAAACTGAATAATGAGGGTGTTGTGAAAGACCTTCCAAAATTATCTAAGCCTAATAACTTTGTATGCGAGTCCTGCCAAATGGGGAAGCTGAATCGTGCTCAATTCAAATCAAAGAGTTTCACATCTTCAGAGAAACTGCTTCAACTTGTTCATATAGATCTGTGTGGACCAACACGAAAAGAAGGAACTGGAGGAGAACGTTACTTCATGCTAGTCATTGATGACTTCTCTAGACATATGTGGGTTTCCTTTTTGAGAGAAAAATCTGATGTGTTTGAGAAGTTCAAACCGAGAATTAGATAGGAAGAAAGTTGAAGGCAATTCCCTCAGACAAATGAGGATAATTTTTGTCAAGAGATTTCAAAAAATTCTGTGATAGACATGGAATTAAAAGAGAATATACTATTCGAGGTACTCCTCAACAAAATGGAATTGTAGAGCGAAAAAATAGATCAGTTAAACAGATGGCAAGGGCTATGATTAATGAAAGAGAAATTTCACAAACTTTCTGGGTGGAGGATGTTCACACAGTTGTTTATATTCTGAACAAAGCACATCTAAGGCCAAATAGTGATAAAAATCCACATGAGCTATGGTTTGGTCGACCTGCATCCATTAAGCATTTCAAAGTATTTGGAAGTAAATGCTACATCAAGAATAATGATGATCATTCGGGAAAATTTGATAGTAGAGTTGATGAAGGTATCTTCTTAGGATATGCAACGAACAATAAAGGATACAGATGATTTAACAAAATATTGCATAAATTAGTAGATTGTATTGATGTTCGAATTGATGAAGAAGATCATGTAAAAGATCAATAAAAAATAAGCACCAAGTCAGATGGAGAAGAGGATAATAATAATGAAGATGAAGAACAAAAAATATCAAAGTCATAAGAAGAGGATGAATCAGGTGGATAAGAGACAACCAGGCAAGAAGAGTCCGGACAACAATCAACATCAAATCCTTCCTCTAGAATTACTCAAAAGAATCATTTTGAAAGTCAGATAATTGGTGAAAAAGACAAAGGTGTACAAACCAGGAGAAGGATAATTAAAGACACCGAGCAATCACATATAGCCTTCATATCCTTGATGGAACCCAAGAACCTTTATGAATTCAGTAAATACATAAATTGGGTAAAATCAATGAATGAGGAACTGGATCAGATTGAAAAGAATGACACTTGGGAACTCATTCCTAGGCCAACAAATAAAAATGTAATAGGCTCCAAATGGGTCTACAAAAATAAGATGAATGAGAAAGGAAATATTGTAAGAAATAAGGCTAGATTGGTCTGCAAAGGATATGCTCAAATAGAAGGACTAGACTTTGATGAAACATTTGTGCCCGTAGAAAGATTAGAAGCTATTAGAATGTTTATTTCCTATGCTTGCCATAAACAGTTTAAAGTCTATCAAATGGATGTCAAGTCATCTTTTCTAAATGGATATTTAAATGAAGAAGTATATATGGAACAAGCAGAGGGTTTCCAACTATCAAATAACCCTGACCTTATTTGCAAGATGAAGAAATATTTATATGGGTTGAAACAAGCACCTCGTGCCTGGTATCACAGACTGGATACGTATCTACAAGACAAAGGTTTCAAGAGAGGAAGAGTCGATAGCAATCTATATATTAAAAGAAAAGGTAATGATCTGCTCATTGTGGTGGCCTATGTCGATGACATCATCTTCGATAGTAATAATGCTTCATTGGTAAAATGGTTTGCTTCTGCCATGCAGTCTGAATTTGAAATGTCTATGATAGGAGAATTGCCATTTTTTCTTGGCCTACAAATTACTCAGAGGTTTGAAGGAATATTTATTTCTCAAGAAAAATATCTAAGAGAAATGTTGAAAAGGTTTCAAATGGAAGATTCTAAACCTGTGAGCACACCTATGGTCACTGGATGTAATTTAAGCAAGGATGATGATTCACCTAATGTTGATCAGAGCTCATATAGGTCTATGATAGGTAGCCTACTGTATATCACAACATCCTATCCAGACATAATGCATGCTGTTGGAATAGTAGGAAGGTATCAAGCTACACCTAAATAGAGTCATTTTCTAGCTATCAAATGAATATTCAGATACTTGAAAGGAACAATGGACTATGGCCTATGGTATCCTAGGACTTAGAATTTTCATCTATCAGTCTATTCATATGCTGATTGGGCTAACTGCATGGATGAAAGGAAAATCATGAGTGGAGGTGCATTCTTCTTAGGAGAATCCCTTGTATCATGGTTGAGTAAGAAGCAAGGTTACATTTCCTTATCAACTATAGAAGTTGAATATATTGCAGCTGCCACATGATGCACTCAAGTATTGTGGATGATTCAGACCCTTGCAGACCTAGAAGTAAAATGTACTGCACCAATCTCAATTCACTGTGATAATACTCGTGCAATTAGTCTGTCAAAGAACCCTGTGTTTCACTCTAAGACCAAGCATATACCCATCAAGTATCACTTCTTGAGGGAACAGGTAGCCAACTCTGTGGTTTCTATGCACTATATTCCATCCAAAGAACAGATTGTTGATATCTTCACTAAACCTCTTGCAAAAGATCAGTTTGAGTATCTACGCTAGAAGTTGGGCGTGACCCCATTATCAACCTAAGAGAGTCCATCCTGTCAGGGAGAGTATGTGTTGGTTGAATATCTGATACCTCCGACGAGTACTGCAATATCTCAGGGGGAGCATGTCTTCTTTGACATTGATGTCAAAGGGGGAGAAAAGGAGTGGACCAGATCGGAGGAGGTCCAAAAATATTAGCGCAGCCGTTCAGAGTTGCCATCAATGCCAAAGGGGGATATTGTTGGCATATTTACAGACAGAGCGATGACAAGAAAAACAATGCAGCAATGGTATGGTTTCAGGCAAGAACAACATAGGCAAAATGTGATTTTAATTGATGGAAATAAACACAATGGTATGTTACAGGATGAACAACAGGGTTACATTCGGTAGTGCACTTTTCATTTAATGGAAAATAGGCTCGAAAGATATCGTAAGTCTAGACAGGAGGAGCGCACAGAGGGAGGAAAAATCTCGAGCATTAGATCTGAGTGCGGGGACCAATCGTCATTGGATATAGGAGAAATTGCACGTTTTAAAGTTCAATATGAAGCAGACTTACAAACTCCTGAAAGAAGGAGGACCGTCCATCAACGGGCAGGCCATGTGGTCAAAGATCATCATTTCATTGACTGGAAAGTCAAAGGCACAAGGTACTCTACCCTTCCAACTCGCGAAATGCAAAATGATGAAATGATCTAAGCCATAAGATCAAGGGGAAATCTGGATCGTCGATCTAAGCAGGACACGTGGCTAAAGTCCAACATTTCGCTGACTGAAAGGTCAAAGTAAGGAGGTTCCCTAACCTCTTGAACTTGTGATATGCGAAATCATGATACAATCTCAGTCATTGGATCGAGGAATAATGTGGGCCATCAGATCCAGGAAGTAGATCGTGATAGACTACATCAGCAAGGACAGGTGGCATCCTACGTCGGTAAGGACATGTGGCGCAATCATACAAGGACAAGTGTCAAGGTGATTTGACATTTCAATTAAATGGATATTATAAATCTGAGTGACACGTGGGAGCCACTCAGCTCATGACACATCATTGAGTGATGCAAGAATGATGTCACTCCGGGAGTTTTGCTTCGGGAGTTTTATCTTCAGCACTCCCCCAAAGTCCTAAAGGATGAAGTCTCGGGAGGGGGGGAGGATAGCTGTCTGATCACCGCGGATTGTGAAACGTTGATCTAGACAGTGAAGCGCTCAAATGATTAGCGAGTGCTCATGGTCACATCGTTGAGAGATGGAGAGTAGAGCTAGTGTAGCCAAGCTCCATTTCGGAGTTCACGACATGGAGAGTCAAGGAGACTCATGGTTGAATCCCCGAAGTGAGAAATCACGAAGCACCTTTTGGCGTAGGCTATGGTCACCATTGGTGGTCATGTGTGGGGAAGGAGATAGCATATCTAGGCTCCATTTCAGATACCAAGAGTTTGAGGAGTCAAGGAGAATCACTGCAGGAGTTCACGATATGTGAAATCGTGATGTGCCTCTCTTGCTTGACACTTTGTCAGAGCTAGAGGACACACCATCAAAGGCTTAAGGGAGGAGCTAGCACATCATTGGGCTCCACATCAGAGATCCATGAGATCATAAAGTGCCCTTTTGGATAAGCGCTTGGTCATAGCTCGTGGTCGTATGAGAGGAAGGAGCTAGTCCATCTAAACTCCATTTTAGAGATCATGACTTGGAGAGTCGAGATGGCTCATACCAAGATCCCCAAGGTTGTGAGTCATGAAGAGCCTTCTAAATAGGCATTTGGTCACCGCCTGAGGCCACATATGAAAGGAATGGGCTTAGCCAGAAAGGCTAAATGCCCACTGTGAGGTTTTCCTCAGGAAGAGAGAAGGCACCAAACACATGAACATCCAGAGGTTCTCTCAGTAACTTCCAGAACGAAGTGATTGCATTTGCCAGAGAATTCGAGGACCTGTAGGGTGACTGTCGGAGGAGTCGAAGAGCATCGAGTTAACTGTCATTGGAATGAAGACACATCAAAGAGAGAATTGATAGATGGGAAAGTGTTGAATTCTGTAACTGAAACAGAGAGGATAAGCTCAATTGTGACAGAGAGGACGAAGAGTCTTGACTTCTAGAGAAGCTAAGGAAACTCAGCATAACGCCCATTGATGATGATGAGATTATAAAATGTTAGAGAAGACATAGAGTTTCCATGATGATCAGGTAGAGGACTCGACATGAAGAGAACATGCAGAACAGAGAGGTGGTTGAGGCTTGAGGTAGTCAATTTGTGGCACAATGGAGTGTTGTGAACAACCTGAAGTGTAGAACCATGATGTTGTGAAGAGAAGGCAGAGACATTGTGCATGAAGGGTGAAGAAGGTGCAGAGATAGTATAAAAATGCAGAACAAAGAAGAGAGTGGGGTTGAGAACAAAGTGAAGAAGAAGAGGGCAGAGAAGCAAAACAATGTTGAAGTAAAACAGAGCAGAAAAGATGAAGAAGGCAGAGGAGAAATGGAGCTAGAATATACCAAACCATAGACAGAGAAAGTAAGTAAAGATTTGTAATATTCAATAAGAGTGGTAGGGTGGTGCTAGGGAGGACTACAGTCCTCTAAATTCTAGTTGGTGCTAGAAGATATTCTGGGAGTTGGTGCTTCTGTCTAGTGGTTGCTAGAGAAATTTGAGAGTTGGTGCTCTCTGCAAGTTTTAGCTTGCTATCGGAGGTTGTAGCCTCATATTTGAGTCAGAGATCAAAGATGCGATTTCCGTGAAAGTTGGATCTTGATTGACATCCTAAGAAGAAAAGGTTTTCACCCTTTATAGGTTTCCTTAGGAAAATTAGTGTCTCTGTGTATTTTGTGTGATTGATCATTGTATAACTATGCATGTTAGGGTAACAAGAAACACATTAAATAATAATCCAGAAATAATCAAAATCAGAAGAAAATTTCAAGATTATATATATATAACTGATTCACCCCCCCTCTCAGTTATATTTCCAACAGTTATGTGCTGCACTAAAAAACAAGGATATAAATAAATCCATAAATTCTATAAATAGAAATTATATATTCATAAACATAATTCAATTTCTTGCATTTCATCATTTTACACCATATTCAAATTCATTGTAAAAGTACCTTGAATAATCCTTTGAAGTTGACATATTGTTGTTTTTCCCCACTAAGATGTCATGAGAGACCACCATTAGCTTGCACCCACCCAAACGTATAAATATGCATGGATATCTAATTTTATGTTATTGTTGATGATCATATAATAAAAAATTACTTTGGTTCCACCATCACTTTCTTCTCTTCCTCCATATATGTATTCATACATGTATATTATTATGTTATATATTATGGTTGGTTGATTTGTTCGACAACACAGGTATTCCAACAGAGGATGAACACCTTCAGTATCTTCTCACACAACCATATCAAAGATCAACACACCGATGTTTTGATGTGGTCAAAACCCTTACGGGGAAACATCCACGGCCCCAACCAACGCGACCACTTGGAGCAGTTTATTAATGCAAAAGAAAAAGATTACAGAGAGATTTTACGAGAGAGTTTCTCACAATCGATCATCGACAAATGATCCTCCATGCTCTTTAAATATATATCATGGACCAGTCGGGTGTTAAGCCATAGATCAATGGTCATTAATATCGAGGATAATATGAACCATCAGATCACTCTATGTCAGGAACATATCATGACTATTGGATTTCCTAAATACAAATGCATACTAATGCATACTAAAGAAACACACTAAGAAACACACTTTTTCCTAATGACACATTAGAACAAGTAGATCTTAAGTAACTCCAAAGTGTCTAAATATCCTAACATACCCCCTTAAGAACAACTTGGGATAGGATTGAAGGATTTACAATAGTGACACAATGGGAGAAGGAAGGAGGAATTAGAGCCTATCACCCCTTGATGAAAACTTCTTGAACTCCTAGCATAGATCGAAGTTTGGAAAACTTCGCTTCTATAAGAGACTTTGTGAAAATGTATGCAACTTGATCTTTTGTAGGGAAAAAGAGAAATTAAATAACTTGATCATGAATGAACTTTATAATGAAGTGCATGTGTATCTCAATGTGTTTGTTGCGTTGATGTTGAATCGGGTCTTTGGCAAGCTTGATGGTACTCTGATTGTCGCACCAAAGGCTGGTCAGATGCTGCAGTTGGAATCCAAACTATGAAAGGATCTGTTGAAGCCACAGGGCTTCCTGACTTGCATTTACCATTTCTCAGTACTCTGCTTCTACTGAAGAAAGTGCAATAGCATGTTGTTTCTTACAGGCCCAAGTGACAGGTACTTAACCAAGGCTAAAAACATAACTTGCAGTAGACTTCCAATCATTAGGGTCGCTGACCCACTATGAATCAGTGAAAAAACTAACCAATAAAGGTGTCCCCCCCTGAACTATAATGTATCCTAAATTGAACTGTACCACAGACATAGTGAAGTATCCTTTTAGATGTTTTCCAGTGCATTTCATGGGGTGTTTGCATATACTGGGAAACATGACCAACAACAAAGGAAATATCAGGACGAGTATGAGTCAAGTATAAGAGGCTACCAAGTAACTGATGGTACAAGGGGGCATCAACTTCGGGAAAAGTACAAGTGGCAACAATATTGACTCCCTACTGGAAGGGATAAGGGGCTGGTTTACAATCTTCCATGTGAAAGTGACGAAGAAGGTCACAAGCATACTTAGACTAGGAAAGAAAAATTCATTCATTGGTTTGAAAAACTTGGAGGCTAAGGAAATAATGAAAAAATCCTAAGTCTGTCATTTTAAATTTCTTCTTAAAGGTTGGTTTTCACATGGTTTAAAAGTTTTGAGTCATTACCAGTAAGGATAAGTTCATCAACATAAAGGACAAGGATTATGATATGGCTTCATACTTTCTTGGTATAGACATTAGGATCATAATCGCATCTAGATAATCTAGTGTCAATAAGAGAGTTGTCTATTTTGGCATACCAATATCGAGGAGCTTGCTTAAGAACATAAAGAGATTTCTTAAGGGGACAAACAAGGCTAGAGTCATTCTGGACATAGCCAGGAGTTTGTTCCATGTAGATTTCTTCTTGCAAATCTCCATGCAATAAGGCATATTTAACATCCATCTAATGGACCTCCCATTTATGTGAGGTAGCAAGGGAAAGAACAAGGCTGATGGAATTTGTTTTGGCTACAAGGGAAAAGGTTTCATTATAGGCAATTCCTTCAACTTGGGAAAATCCTTTGGCAACTAACCGAGCCTTGTGTCTTTCAACACTTACATCTAATGCATACTTAGTCATGTAGACCCTTTTATATCTGACAAGTTTTCTTCCTTTTGGAAGAGGTACTATATCTCAAGTATCGTTTTCCATTAAAGAATGATACTCTTCAGTCATTGATCCAGAATTGGATCTCGGAACCAAAATGGGTCCAGGAAGGCCTAAAAATCAAAGTGCTTAGAACAACTTCAAAATGGACATGTGCATAGGCCTCATCGATACAAACCCAATGCAACTTGAACGGGATCAAACAAACGTTGTATGCGAAAGATAGCGCGGTCTGTTTGTTTGGCCAAACAAGCAAAAAAATGATGACTATGCAGTCCGTACAGTGTCGATGTGGCAGTTGACTGTACAGGTCATACGACCCTACAGTGACATGGCATATGTGCTAGATGTTGACTGGGTAGGTATGTGCTATATGTTGACTGGGTAGGTATGACAGGTGGACACACGAAATTTTAATTGGTGAATGGTAAGGTGCCACGTGGCCCAGTCTTGGGTTGCCACATGGCACCCTTCTATTGGTTGGAAGTTTGGGTAAAATTTATATGACTTCCGGGGAGTTGAACGTATGACCTGCAGTCTGGGCGGTGAAAGGTTTGGCAAGGTCGGGCTACCAACCTGATCGTTGGTAGTTATTAACCCCTATGGTGCAAAGTAAATATTTAGGTTTGTTGCATTGTAAATTCGAGCGGATAAAGGGTTGGGGCCTAGCCCCAGCCTCAGATGCTACCATGTAACCTTACCATGGGACCATTTCATTTGTATTGGCGTGGTCGACTCCACACCAGCCATCCCATGGTTCGATGCTATACCATATGATTGTACACTTATGACTCGGGCTTCCCAACTGTTAGTGTGCGTAAAGGGGTTAGCGCCCAGTCGGTCGAGCTAGCCCGCCGACCAGGGTGCTTCAATAGGGGCCAGGGCTTACCACATGTTTTCACATGGAGGAATAGGACAGGGCCACATGGCCACACATGGGATAGGGCCACATGGCCACACATGCGACCAAGGGCCGAGAGCTAAAGGCTAAGGGCCAGCGCCAGCCTAGCCCAGGGCCATATGGAGGCATGAAAGTGACCAGGATCCTGTGTGAAGGGGGTTGCACCCTAATATTTACTAGTTTTGGGTTTTTATACCATATAATAAATATTTTTCATGATTTTTCAGCAGTTTTGGATGGATTTAGTCCATTTTTGGAGGATCTTGGGCCCTTTTTGAGGCCATATATTGGGGAGAAGTTGAGAGTTTGTTGCCAACTTCAAGTATATATAAACTAGAGGTTTTTGAAGCCATAGGAGAGGTTCAGAATAGGGAAATGTTGAAGAATTGCAAAGCTAAATCCATTTTTATGCAGGGAAGCCATTGAGGAGAGCACCTTTGCAGGCCATTTATGAGAGATTTGTTCATCCTTTTTCAGTGTCGTCAGTTTTGTTGGGTTCTTAAGATCTAGTAGAACAAAAAAATATCAGTTTTTAATCCATTTGGAAATTTTATGATGTAATTTTGAATATTTTAACAAAAATAAGAAAGCCTCACCCACTAATACAAAGGCCTGAAGGCGTAGGCGAGATTACTGAACTTTGTTATAAAGTTTTGTTGTTATGGTTTTCTGTTTCTTTATGATTATTTCTAGATTTGTATATGTTATTATGGCTTCCATGTTTCATCATTAATTTTTCCTCTTTCATCATTTTCCTAAATGGTTAATGAACTCATGTTTTTAAAACTCAACCATTGTCGTTAAAACATCTTTTCAGATCAAGTGGTATCAGAGCTAGTTCACAGTTGTTTTTTGAGTTTGCATGATTACCAGGGAAAGGCTGAATCATGGTGAAGGTGAGATTGTTGAAGGTAATATTGAGATTGTATCGAGAAATAGAATTTCTCAAAGTGAGAAGATGGCATCAGAACAGGTACTTTCTCACGAGGAGAAAGAGTTTCGAAAAAATTTCTTCTCCATGTCGGAGATGATGAAGGTTCTATATGAGGATTATTTGGAATGGAAGAGACCGATTCTAGGTGAATCTTCAAAGATCAAAAATGAAGAAGGAGAGGATCCTCCTCAAACTCATCCTTCATCTCCTTCTTCTCCAAGTTTAAGTTCTAAATCCATCGCAAGAAAACATTTCCATAAACATAAAAATGAAATGCCTTTACTTAAGGTTGATGTGAATTTTGAATTACCCATGTATGATGGTGAATTCAATGCAGAGAGACTTGATAATGAGGTCAAATAGATGGATGTTTATTGCAGTTTGAAGCAAATCAAAGATGAGGCCACTCAAATCAAATTGGCATTGCTTCGACTTGCAGGCACAACACTCATTTGGTGGCAAAACAAGTTGCAAAATGGCACGCAACAAGTGGGTAATGCATTTCCATCATGGAAAGTTTTTTTTTCTGCACTTAGAAAGCAATTTTATCCTCTGGGTTATAAAGAGAAGGATTTAATTGAATGGCAAGGTCTTAAACTAAGAAAAGGACAAACAATGTAAGAATACACATATGGTTTTCGTAAAATGGCATTGATGTTAGATATTCCTTTACATACCCAAGAAACTCTTATGAAGTATATAGGAGGTTTACCTGCACACATTCGTAACACTATATTTATGTTTGGGCCTACTAATCTTGATGAGGTTTCTGTTCAAGCAACATACATTGAGGCAGGGAAAACATGAATTGGTGTATCAAGGGAATTATCTTCAAGGAAAGAGGACAAAAAGAGGTGGAATGGCAAGAAAGCAAATTTAGTGGCAAGAAAGAAAGAGAAGCCCTCTTGCAAACATTGGAAGAAAGAAGGACACGATGAGGACCATTTTTGGCAATTGCATCCCGAGAAGAGACTGAAGTGGTTCAAATAAAGGAAAGGGAGGCAAACAGTTGCAGCAGCAACATGACCAATAGACTTGGGATCGGATTTGGGTGATGAATATAAAGTCTCAACGGTTGGTTTGGCAGGGAAAATTGTTGATGTATTTGATTCTAGAAGTAAATAGTTTCATATAAGGTTCATTATGAGGCATACTAAGGTCGACACATTGTTTGATAGTGGATTTCAATCTATCTTGATTTCAGAGGAAGTGGTTAAACAATTGGGATTAAACCCTCAGATGCATCATAAACCTTACTCACTTAAATGGATAAGAAACAATCATAAATTGCACATAACAAATCAATGCACATTAAATTTTTCAATTTCATATAAGTTTGTGGATGAGGTAACTTGTGATGTGGTGCCACTCAATGAATGTGGAATGGTCTTAGGCAATCCTTATTTGTATGATCGAAAAGAAATCTACTACAGGGAACATAATCAATATCACTTAATCAAAGTAGGCAAAGAATATGTTGTACATGCTCATCATTTAAAAGAAAATTAGTCTCTTCAAACAATGGAACAATTAAGAAAGGAAGCTCACGCAAGCAACACACCTATAATTGTCCCAAATCAAGTAATTGATCTTAAGCAAGAACATTAGATGTTTGTAGAATGGAAGTTGAATCATACTTTGCTTGAAGATAAGCTAATTTCGTGCAAGTATTACAAACATATCAGCTCATTTGCAGTCATATTTCTGATGTTATCATTAGTAATGTTGTCAACATGGATGATATTGGCTTTAGTAAGATGTGAGAGAGTACAAGTGGCTAACAATATGCTGTCAGTTATCATGGTTGTTTTACATTTGATCTTGATGAGACAGGTGCACATGAAAAATTTTAAAGACAAAGAACAAGTGGGGTGGCCTATCCTACACTTCATGATTGGTTAGTATCCTTTTGGAGGACCAAAAGGTCTTAGTGGGAAGGTGTGATCCAGAATTGGATCCCAGAACCAAAATGGGTCTAGGAAGGCCTACAAATAAAAGTTCTCAGAATGGCTTCAAAAAGGATGTGTGGGTAGGCCTCGTCAATATGAACCCAACGCAACTTGAACGGGCTCAAACAGATGTCGTATGCAAAATATATAGCAGTCTGTTCGTTTGGCCAAACATGCAAACAAATGATGACTATGCAGTTCCTACAGTCTGTACAATGTTGACGTGGCAGTTGACTGTACATGATTTATAGTGACATGGTAGATGTGTTGGATGCTGAGTGGGCAGGTATGATAAGTGGATGAATGGGATTTGGACACCTAGCATTTTAATTGGTGAATGGTAAGATGCCACATGGCCCAGTCTTAGGCTGCCACGTGGCACCCCTCTATTGGTCGACAGTTTGGGAAAAATGTATATGACTCCCGGGGAGTCGAACCGGTCTGGGCAGCGAAAGGTTTGGTAGGTATAGGTTGTTAGGCCCTTCATTTTTTATAAGGAATTGCACAAGTTTTGGCCTAGTACAAGTTGCATAGGCTTCATAAGAAGCTAGACAACAGAGCAAGAAAAAGCAACAAAAATTAGTTGCGAAAAGGACAATGCAATACCAGCAAAGAAAAAGAGGTTGCAATAGAACAAGAAAGAGTGCAAGCCAAATAAAAAAGACACAAAATAGCTTATATATAGGGATGAATGTGATTGTAAAAGGTTGTCCTCAATTGGGCTAGGTTGGGTTGGCTGTTGTTGATTTTGGTTAGTTGGTATCGCAAATGTAAGGTTTTGATCATAGTTAGTGTATACTGATGAGAAGTCAGATTTTTGTGTGTGAAATGTAATCTATACACCTTTTTGAGATTTAGAGCTCTATGACATGAGTCTAGAACCAAGAGTCAGTAACAAAGTTCTACTGTGCATCTCTGAGTTTGTAATGGAGAAAGATCCGAGGTTAATATATGAAGGAGGATCCAAAATTTTAAAATATGTTGTGTCTTTCTGTGTTTATCCTTATGCATTGTGTCTTTATAGTATTTATTTATGGTTTATGGGTTCCACATGATGTCTCTATGTTTGAATTCTTTTCCGCAACATAAGTAGTTCCAGTTCTTGCACATATGAGTCAGATATGTTTTGTAGTTAGATGTCTTGTGCAAGATTGGGATGAATCTTGAAGGTTATGTGAATCCTCCTAAGTATTTTCCTTGCCTTTCCCTATCCACTTGTCTCAGTAGCGCTTTGGGTGAGACTTCTTCTCTTCGAAGGAGATGAAAATGCCAACGCTCTATACTACTTGGTATCTTTTGTTGGTAACTTGAGAAGGACCTTGGTCTAATCAAACTTGCACCAATAAAATGGTTTCGTTGCTGGGACACAAGAAAGATTGCAACACTTCATCGGTTGGATCGTCCAGTCACATGAGCGATTGATTTCTGGGTCAATACCACATTAGAAGGATACATTATTGAGTTTGTATCTAAGAATCACAAATATTTTTCACACATAGAGGCAGATTTCAAGAAAGACCCAAGGGGAAGACCGCTGAGAGAAATCCCCTTGTGGATTAAAGTTTTCTTGATGGAATAGGGGATGTTAAATATGTCCTCGACTGAGATGGTAGCGTAAAAACCCTCTCTTGGGGTAGGGTGATGCTGGGGTAGATTCATGGCCTGAGAGAGGGGAAGGGTTCTTTGACAAATGGGGGGGGGAAATAGAAAGTAATGGATTCAAGAGACAAGTGAGCCTTGAAAAGAGCTGCCATAGTCAAGAAGTGGTGGCAAGGCAAGATCAAGAAAGAAACAAGACAGTCTGAGAAGTTACGAAAAGAATTCAAACCAGGATAAGTAGAGGAAAGACAGATGGAAGAGTTGTGGAAGATGAGAAGATAGGAAAGACTGGCCAGTCCAAGATTAAGTGAGAGAGAAGCATAGAGAGAAAGAAATCCCCAGGAGGGTGGACAAGAAGGAGAAGGTGTAGACGTAAGAGAGGAGGAAGTCGACATGAATCTTGAAGAATAAAGAGAAGATTCAACCCTAATGATAGGAAAGATTGGGAATCTGGCTAAAGAGATAGCTCCAGTGGAAGAAAACGAGACCCCCCAGATCAAAGAAAACCGCCCCGAAGCCAGTTTTTCCATCCCTAAATCGCCCATACCTCAAGTGTCTTCTATACAAGTGGTAAGTTCAATATTACCTTCTCATGCTAATTCTGTTCCAGTACAATTAGTTAGTCAATCACCACCAGGAAGTGTGAGTACAGGGAGGATATTGGGATCCCCTGGTAGATCGCAGGCAGGACCGTTAGGTTTCATTTTGATAAGAGCACCAAGATCAACAATGGTTGGTTATGGGGGAGGTTCAATTTCCCAATACCCAAAATTATGGGGTAAGGGAGATGAAGATGTTGAGCAACATTGGTTCTTGTGTGAGGCAATAGGGAGATCCAGAGGGACTCTAGATACAAATAAGTTGGTTGAGTTCCAGAATACCTTGAGGGGTTGCGCTCTCAACTGGTACATGAATATTATTGAGCCAAGAGTGCCAGGAATGCAAGGTCAAGCGTTCACACTGGGCCAGGTACGGACCAGGTTCATAGCGGATTTTAAACTACCTCAGTCAGAACAACATGCTCTGTCTGAGTTGCGCGAGATTCAACAAAGGGAAGGTGAATCATCTTGGGAATACAACTAGAAGTTTAAAGATTCTATAGGGAGGTTAGCACATCCAATCCATGAGGAACATCAAAGAGAATGGTACATTCAGGGATTTCTACCCCTGACTCGGATTCCACTAACACAACAACGGATAGCCACGTTGACAGATGCCTTGGAACAACTGATGAAGATTGAAGCTATGGTGGGATATTCGGGGAGCCTGAGAGTGACCAGACCCCCATCAGATGCAAATTTGGCACAACTACAAGGTAAAATATCATTTCTTACAGAAAATATTCAAGAACTAATGATACCTAGACCAGGATGACCGCAGGTCTGGTGCACCAGATGTTATACATAAGGACATCTCATGAATGAATGTTCACGAATGAGGGGAATGGGACCTCCTAAAAATCCGATGGGACCCTCACCAGGACCCACGGGAAGAGTTGCGAAAGTATCTGAAAACTTACCATTCCATAACCCCACTCCATATCATGCTTTTCCAGGGAGCCAAGAGACACCAATAGTTGAGTATTGTGAGATCTACTAAATCCACGGGCATGGGCCAATAGAGTACCCCATTGTGCAGAAATATTCGACAGTACCAAATATAGTATATTGTGAGTTCTGCACATATACCACACATACTACCAATCAATGTAGAGTGTTGGATGCACTTGCAGACAGGTTGGACCGAACAACGTTCAGGGTGAATGAAAACTCTTAAGGGCTAGGAAGATAACGAGGAGGTGGATCCGGAGGAGACTTCAAAGGAGGAAGAACTAGGGGAAGAGGGCCAAGAAGATATTATAACTGTGACGAGCAAGGCTATATGGTGAGAGACTATCCTCATCCGAGGTGTCCATGGTTCTCTCACTGTAGAACCAATGGGAATGCAACTGAAGACTGCCCAGAACTAATCACAAAATGGGAAGATTGAGTACGTCAGTAAGGAACTAACATAATCAGTTCATAAATCAAGAGATTTAGTAAATTACAATTATCCAACCTCAATATCGTTACTCGAGGAGGAGAAAAGACAGGATATGATGTTGATACTCTACCTTAGATCTAGAAAGCAACACCTAAAGAAGACAGGTATGACCCTCTAAAATAGAAGTTGTTCTTTAAAAATGCCATAGAAGTATTTCAGAATATCCCTAGCCCTGAATTACAAGAGAAACCCCAACAACCTATTGTTTACCCTAAGATTGCACAAGTCCCTTCTTCACCCCCTACGCCCAGAAACCCTGTAGTCACACCGAGATATCTTAAGCAACCTCAAAATGTAGTCGAAATTTGGTTTCAATTATTCTCTGACATTCTCAGGAATGACCAATTAATAGAAAAATTGTGCAATGCGCTATACCTAGTTTTAGGAAATGAAGAACCCATAGAAGCAGGAATAAGGAATAATATTCCTGAAAAGAGTACTCAGAGAGTGCAGAGAAGGAAAATACAAACTTGAAAAGAATTTAGACTAGTAGCTCAGTTAGACGAATTTGAGATTAAGGATGTCATGTTGGATCTAGGATCCTATGTGAACATTCTTCCTAAAAAGACTTGGGAAGCCTTAGGAAAACCTCAGTTGACATATTCTCCAATCCACTTAAGAATGGTGAAATAGTATTGTATTTTCCCCATAGGAAGATTGGAGAATGTGGAAATAGATGTTGCAGGAGTGATGAAAGTAGCTGAATTTTAAGTGATTGAGATCATGGGGGATAAGGACCATTACCCTGCACTGCTTGGGATCGATTGGGCCTATGACAACTATGTAGTGATTGACTTAAAGAAAGACACCATGACATTTGAGGCAGATGGAATCAAGTTAGTTCAACCCTTGGATCCATATGTAGGGCCCAGATATATAGAGCCAACAAACAATAATATGGAGGGAGAAGACTTGGACCAGTTGTACACTGTAACAGTAGGAACAATAGATGATTACATAAATCCTACTATGGATGGATCGATAAGCTGGAGGAGTATCCAATCAGTGGATGAAGATTCAGAATTGGCATTTGACAGTTGGAAACAAGTCTCATACAAAGAATTATGAACGATATGTGAAACTGTCAGAGAAACTAGATGGGTTGGGACTAAAGTCAGAGACCACCCATTATATGATGGTACCTCATGACTTGACAATTTTCTTCTCAACGTGGATGAAAAGGTAGAAGAGGATCAAAGGATCTTAGTACTAGATTTATCCCTCTAGGACACCCCCGCAAGATGGTGGGCCAATCATAAAGCATTACTAAGAAATTGGGATGATGTGAAGCAAGCTATCAAGTATAGGTTTCAGAGTAAGGAGTAGATGGAATCAGAGAGGAAAATGGATTTCCAAGTCACACAACTGTTCAACGAAGAATATGATCCTAAAGCACATATTGAACAGTGTGTGACATAGTGGAAAGTTGCGGAAATACCCTCTCGCTTCTGGGTTCAGGTATTTCCCCACTCACTAGGTCCAATCCTGAAATCTTGGTTCATACATGAAGAAACCATAAGACAGACCAGTGACTAGCAGACACTGGCAGATCATTTTTGCAAGGACTTCTCATTTACAAGTAAGTACCCTAAGCTTGAAGTAGTCCTGAAAAAGATTAAATAATTTCTTTTTACAGACAATAGTAATCAGAAATCAAGCCTAGTGGTATGTGTGAAACATAGCTGAGAACTTCAGACTAATATTCACCTACCCTCAAACAAGAAGCCTATAAAATTCTATAAGATTAGCAGGGATTCAGAAATCCCAGATGATTTAGAGGAATTGAGAAACATAGCCATTAAAGAGACAAAAGGGAACAAAGAAATCCAGAACACCATACCTAGTCAGACTGACAGTTCCTCTAATCACCCATTAAAGTTGTGCAAAGTCAATATAGGGACCACAGAGCAACCCAAGATATCTATGGTAGGAGATTACTAGGATGAAAAAACTAGTGAAGAAATATAGAGTTTGTTGCAGGAATATGAGGATTTGTTCCCGAAGACCTTTTCAGAGTTAAAGGGAATCAAAGGAGTTATGGGGGAAATGAAAATTGAATTAAAACCAAGATCAAATCCTGTGAGGCATAGACTATACCACCTTAACCCTAGAGTAAAAGAGAAGGTTAAGAAGGAGATAGACAAGATGTTGGAAGCCATACTTATTTTTGTAGTGGAAGAAGGAGAATGGGTCATCCCAATAGTCATCCAAAGTAAGAAAGGCACAGAGGATATTAGGGTCTGTGTAGACTATAGAAGCCTTAACTATGCCTGTGTACATGACCCTTTCCCAACACCTTTTACTGATGAGGTGCTAGAACAGGTTGTAGGGAAAGAAGTGTACTCATTCATAGATGGATTTTCAGGATACCACCAAGTAAGGATTGCCAAAGAGGACAAAAAGAAGACCACATTCATAACAAAATGGGGGTCCTTTTCATATAATGTGATGCCATTTGGCTTAAAAAATGCCCCTGAAGTTTTCTCCAGGATTGTGATAGAATCTTTTAGAGAGTTCATTCACAAGTTTATAGAGGTCTATATGGATGATTAGACGATGTAGAGTCTACTCAAGGAACATGTAGCGCTGTTACGTCTGATGTTTGACAAATGTAGAGAATTGCAGATATCATTGAAACTTAGAAAGTGTATATTTTGTGTACCACATGGAAATTTGTTGGGCCACATAGTATGTCGAGAGGGAGTGTTGGTAGACCCAGCCAAAGTTGTGGTTATTGTGAATATTCCACCACCTACGAGTGCTAAGAAGTTACGATCCACATTGGGACACACAGGATACTATCACAGGTTCATCAGAAGATATGCAAACATCATTGCACCCTTAGAAAATCTATTGAAAAATGCATGGAATCCAAAATGTGATAAATCGTTCGAGACCCTAAAGGAGAAGCTCAACACAACACTGATTCTGATATTCCCAAACTAGGAAAACGAATTTCACATCCACGTATATGCTTTAGGTATTGCGTTAGGAGATATCTTAGCGCAACCTGAAGATGGAGCCATGGATCATCCTATCTATTTTGTGAGCCGGAAGTTGTCAGAAGATGAGAGAAACTACACAATAACAGAAAGAGAGGGTTTAGCCATGATTTATGCCTTGTAGAAATTTAGACATTTTTTGTTAGGTTCTCATTTTAAGATCTTTACTGATCATTCTACATTGAAATATCTAGTTAATAAACTTGTGTTGGAAGGGAGAATTTGTAGATGGTTGCTATTATTTCAGGAATTCTCTTTTGAAGTAATTATTAAGCCTGTAAGATGCAACATAGGACCTGATCACCTGTCTAGATTAGAGTCAAGGTAAAGTGGCAGAGTAGTTGACGATCAGCTCCCAGATGCAGATTTGTTCCAGGTTGAGACCATACCAGAGTACATAGAGGACATTGCAGTCTTCTTAAGTACAAGGTAATGCCCAGAAACATATTTTGCAACCTAGAAACGCCATATGGTTGTTAGAGAAGTGGATGACCAGCTGATCGTAGAACAATTTTATAAATTTTGGACTAGATAGTATCCTTAGAAGATGTGTCTTAGATCATGAAAGACATGATATACTATGGGAATGCCACAACGGAGTTGCGGGAGGTCATGTAGGAGGAAATGCCACTGCACATAAATTTATCCAAGATGGACTTTGGTGGGAAATGCTCTTCAAGGATGAAAAGGTATATGCTATATTATGTGATGTTTGTCAAAGAGTGGGTAAGTTGTCATGAAGAGATGAGTTACCACTTCAACCAGTTTGATTTCTACAGGAATTTGAGAAGTGGGTAGTTGACTTAATTGGACCGATCAACCCCATAGCTAAGCATTCAAAAGATAGATACATTATTACCACAACTGACTACCTTATGCGTTGGGCTGAGGCAACAACTGTTTAGGACTGCTCGACTGATACTGCTGCTAGGTTCATTTTTGAGAATATTATCACTCGATTCGGATGTCCTAGGAGTCTAACCAGTGATCAGGGAGCTCATTTTATTAGTATCACTATAGAAAATATTACAACGTAGTTCTTGATCCAACATCACAAAATAATCCCCTACCACCCGCAAGACAACAAAACAGTAGAAACATTCAACAAGATTCTGGAGAGAGGGTTAGCAAAGGTATGTTGTGCAAATCATGAAGATTGAGATGAAAGAGTTCCAACAGTACTATGGGCTTATAGGACAACCACAAAGAAACTCCACAGGTACATGTCATTCCAACTAGTCTATGGGAAGGAGGCTATAGTGCCTGCAGAATTCATCACTTTGAGTCTATACATTGCACAGATCACCCATATGTCAGAGGAAGAGTCAGTTGCATATAGACTCATGGAGTTACAAGAACTCAAAGAGACCAGGCTTTTAGCAGACTTCCATCAATCAGTTGAAAAAGAAAGGAAAAAATATTGGCATGACAGGCACATTAAAACTAAATTATTTGCACAAGGAGACAAGGTTCTACTCTATGACAGTCGATACCAGAAGTATTCAGGAAAGTTGCACATGCATTGGTTGGGACCATTTATATTTGCGAAGATCCGACCTTTAGGATCAGTCATACTTGCGCAACTAGATGGTATGCTGCGACTAGGATGTGTGAATGGCGCTTGCCTAAAACCCTATATGTCTAAGAACTGAGATAAAAGGACTATGTCTCTAGTCCGAAAGAGCATGTATAATATTTAAATTTGAATTTTCTACAATTTTTGTAAATTCAGTTTATAAAGTCGACGTGTACAGTGTTGTGCCGTGACATATAGTTCAATTCATTTTCTGTTTAAGTGTCATTTGATGCAGAACTTATTACTCAGTAGCACAGGATCAGAAGCATAAAGAATCCATTAATGACAATCATTAATATGATGGGGACCCCTTTGTGGTTGGAGGGAGAACAAATCCGAATGTGATCTGATTCCACATGCCACATGAACCCAGTCTAGTCACAACCTTTATTTCCATTACGGTACCCCGTCTGAATTCAGTTAAGCCATAAAGCTGCAATATGCAAAGATGCCATCAGTATTTGCATCGGGATTCCCACCTGTCAAACGAAAAGGTCTGAAATCGGCCACGTCCCTATCCAACTCGCACAAGTAAATGCCAGAATATCCTGATAGGATTTACCCCGTTAACCCATCCTGTCAGATAAATCAGATCCAAGTTGCATCCATATGGTCATGATGAACAACAATTATTGTGAAACTTACCCGTTAAGCCCGAGTATAAGGCTCTAAGAACTCATCGTAGAACATATTTTTTTCAAAGAACTTAGCAATTTCTGAATTCTATAGAGCAAGCCAGCCTGTGTAGTTGTGAAACCTGTAGTTTTGATCCCTAATCCTTCGCTCGCCATAGAAATTGTGATAAATCATAGCCCGTAATGCCGAGAGCCATAGGAAGTTGAAGCACCATGTCTAAAGATGCAGTACCAGACGAGCCCTGTGACCCCCGTGTCTAGGTCGTGGGTGATCTCAAGGGGAAGGTGGAGAAGATCAAGCTCCTTGATCTTGACTTAACAGAGCCAGTCTTGTTCCCCTAGATGAACATAGACATCTTCTAGAGTATAGCTCCATACAAGTTGGGAGGCATGCAATTCATGCCAAAACCGAAATTTATCAACCTATTCAACTCGACTGTCTTGAACCTCAGAGACCTGTCAGTATTCGGTACCACTGGTGATGTTGGGCAGTGCACCAAATTCCTGATCAGCAAGGTGCATGACCGAAGTCTCTGGTTGTATAGGCGGTACCCAATCCATGTTGAATACATCCATCAGCTTACTGGACTGTCCCTCTAAGGAGAGGATGTGTCAAAAGGATTCCAGGGTCTCGGTAAGCATGAAAAAAAGAAAGGAGAGCCCAACCTCTATGAAAGCTTCCACACTCAGAGGGGGGGGTGCACAGCCAAAATTGACCCCATACTACCAAAGACAGTCAGGACTGGCTGTTACATCATAGCCAACAAAGTTATGAGGTCATTTTACAAGGGAGAATGCATGCTAGATGCATTGTCAGTAGAAGACTTTTGTGCCAATGGTGCTATATTAAACCAGTGTAGTTACCTACTGGATGAAATACTAGTGGCTTGCGAGGAATCCTAGGAGAAGGGAGGAACCTTCACCTATGGATATCTGTTGATGGAGTTCACAATGCTAAAATGGAAGCCATCCGTGGGAAGACCGTCATAGCAAGCAGACAAGGGGCACCTTGTGAAGATGTTTGTGCCCTGGCATTCTAGGATGGACTTAGAGAATACAAATTTCAACACCACAACATTCTCCAAGTGGTACAATGACCTGATCGATGCAATGCAGAGGTTACACATTCCACAGGAGCTCCTCAATTGCAACATGAGGAATATCTCTTTCAACATGAACCAACACCATACATTTGTATGGTTGAGGCATGTTAATAGGGAGGATTTCCACTCGAGGATGCTATCATTCTACCTTGATGAGGAGGCCTTCGACAAATAGGTAATGTCGTGGCCGAGAGTTAAATTCAACCCACGCAATTTAGGGGATCCACTATATTTTTCTTGTCGAGTTGCTGAAGAAGAAAGGTAGAGAAGCAGGGGTAGGACTGAGCTCAAGATCAGATCCACAAAAAGAGGAAGCTCCATCATAGTCAGACTTTGAGGAGGAGGAGGAGACACAACCATTGGAGCATAAGAAAAGAACGTTGTCGATCTTCCTGCAACTGCTAGAGAAAATCATGTTGAAAGGGAAGGATTCCAATGAGATTTTGAGCGTTGTGTTCATTACTGAATCAGTGGTGAAGAAGTTCAGAATTGAGGTCTCACAGAGTAAATTTCAAAACCCCCAACCCCTTTCATCCATTGTCCCCCACACTCGCTTAGTGGTTAGAGAAACCCCCATCATCCATATTCAGGACGAATTTGAGCATGACACCCTTCCATCCACCACCATCACTAAGAATCCTCCATCACCACCACAACCCCAGTCGCCACCCCCAGAAACCACCAGTCCACCCCAAACCACATATCTAGAGCTGATGTAGCTCTATCCCCTAGAGAAAGCATAGAGAGAACTCCCAAAGAAAACCCAGGAGTTTCTTGAGCCCAGACCAGAAGTTTCTGGTCCAAACCTTGAAGTACCAGAGAAGAGCCTGCAACTGATTGGTTTGAACCTGGACATCCAAGACCAACAGATTATGCCTTTTGTGTCGAAAAATGATACCCAAACAGTGTAAGATCAACAAGCTCACAGTACCCAACACATCCCCTCAATGACCAAGGTTGAGGGTGGCCAAGAAAGAACAATGTAGGAAGAAGACGCAAGAAAAGGGTAAGAGATACCAGAGGTTCAGAAGGAACCAAAGTCAACCTTCGGGCATAGCACAAAATTTGTGTAGGAACAAATGGAGCTAGTTCTCCAAAACCCTCTGTAGTGCACAGAGTTGTTACAACTCCGCCTAGCCAGAAAAGAGGCTCTGACACTTCTGCCATCAACGTTGAGGTTGAGGTCGGTGCCAAGACCATTCGCAGGGGAGGAGGAAGTGGAGACTCCCTCATAACACTCAATGACCAGTGGACTTCCATTGTAGACTCAAGCACCCAGGGACGCAACACCATCTTCTGTTGACCTTGCATAGTGGCTAGCAACAAGTTGGTTAGAATGATCAGAGCATCAACTGATCAACTAGAGCAGAGGCTCCAATAGGGCGAGAGGTCTGCCGAGGTCACAAGGGAGGAAGCGTTCCTTGCGCAAGCATCTAGACAACAAGAGGAATAGGCCAAGGTCCAGGTCAAGCACAAAATAGAAAGGGTCTAAGAAAGGTTTGCTAAAGCCTGGCCAAATATTCAGAAGGTCGCACCCCAACTACCCGAAAACAGTGATGCAGGAGAGCCAGACCATCATATTGAACTGCACCAAGGAGCATGTCTCCATTGGCCATTCATGCTGAGCATCTGAAAGTGCAGTTGCAACAAAATCAGCAAGAAGTAGAGAAACAACCTCAGAAGCTACAGGAGCATATAGAGAAGATAGTACTGGAAGGCAAC
The DNA here is from genome assembly GCA_010110895.2 of Picea sitchensis. Classification (NCBI taxonomy): domain Eukaryota; kingdom Viridiplantae; phylum Streptophyta; class Pinopsida; order Pinales; family Pinaceae; genus Picea; species Picea sitchensis. The sequence goes on from SNQJ01S0039876.1 coordinate 101,115, forward strand.
AATGCTCGAGCAACACTACATAAGCACACAACTGAGTGCACACAGATTTTCAAGGAAGTTAGCGATTAGATGGGCATCATCACTGGACAAAACCATATCTTGGAGGATGTGTGCATTAGAATCCAAGTGCTGAATGAAGAAGTTGTGGCCACAATGGATCTGCTGGAGAAACAACAAAAGCCAACCAAATCCAACAAGTGGACAACGAACTTAACACCCTATTCGAGGTGCAATCCATAGAAAAGAAGGAGTTTCACAACATTCGGCCTGTAATTCAAACAGTTTATATGCAAATGCATCAAGTTGATGCAACATAAGACTCTGAATGGAACTCGTTGGTCACATCCAAGCCCAAGGGATGCATTATAGATGCAACCCAATAGTTTGTCATTGAGGCCTCACTCCTTGCCAAGAAATGGTAGGATAAAGTTGGAATTTTCCAAGTGGTAAAGAAGTGGGCCTTGGAGTTGGTCCCAGAGTTGGGCTCTTCATTTGAAGAGGAAAAATAAGAGAAAGTGCAAGCAAAAGAGAAAAATAAAGAAGAAAAGGAGGACAAGGGAAAACAACAGTTTCTCTTGGAAGCTGCGAAAGAGTCGAGTACTTGACTTGAGGGAGAGTCAAGGTTTGTGGTCGGAGCCTGTTGGGCCCTTCATTTTTGATAAGGAATTGCACACATTTTGGCTTAGTATGAGTTATGCAAGATTCAGAATAAGCTGGACAACAAAGGAAGAAAAAGAAACATAAATCTGTTGCAAAAAGGACAATGCAACACTAGCAAACAAAAAGTGGTTGCAACAGAACAAGAAAGTGTGCAAGACAAAGCCAAGAGACACAACCTAGCTTATATATAGGGATGAATATGATTGTAAAAGGTTGTTGTCAATTGGGTTAGTTTGGGTTGGTTGTTGTTGATTTTGGTTAGTTGGTATCACAAATGTAAGGTTCTGATCATAGTTAGTGTATATTGCTGAGAAGTTAGAGATTTGAGTGTGAAATGTAATCTGTACACCTTTTTGAGAGTTAGAGCTATGTGACATGAGTCCAGAGCCAAGATTCTGTAACAGAGTGCTATTGTACATCTCTGAGTTTGTAATGGAGAAAGAACTGAGGTTAATATATGAAGGAGGATCCAAAATTTCAAAATATGTTGTGTCTTTCTGTGTTTATCCTTATGCATTGTATCTTTACAGTATTTCTTTATGGTTTATGAGTTCCACATGATGTCTCTATGTTTGAATGCTTGTCCACAACATAAGTAGTTCCAGTTCTTTCACATATGAGTTAGATATGTTTTGTACTTATATGTTTTGCGCAAGATCAGGATGAATATTGAAGGTTCTGGGAATCCTCCTAAGTATTTTCCTTGCCCTTCCCTATCCATTTGTCTTAGTAGTGCTTTGGGTGAGACTTCTTCTTTTTGGAGGGGATGAAAATTCCAATGCTCTAAACTAATCAGTACCTTTTGTTGGTCACCTAGGAAGGACCCTGGTCTGATCAAACTTGCGCCAACACAAGCTACCAGCCTGCCCATTGGTAGTTCTTAACCCCTATGGCGCAAAGTAAATATTTAAATTTGTTGTGTTGTAAATTCAGGTGGATAAAGGGTTGGGGCCTAGTGCCAGCCCCTATTGCTACCATGTAACCTTACCATGGGACCATTTCCTTTGTATTGGCATGGTCAACTCCACTCCATCCAACCCACAGTTTGGTGCTATACTATATGATTGTACACTTATGACTCGGGCCTCCCAAATGTTAGCATGCGTAAAGGGGTTAGTTCTCGGTCGGTCAAGATAGCCCGTCGACTAGGCACTTGACCAGGGGCTAGGGTTTACCACATGTTTCGCATGGAGGATTAGGACAGGGCCACATGGCCACACTTGCGACCAAGGGCTGAGAGCTAAGGGATAAGGGCCAGCACCAGCCTATCCTAGGGCCACATGGAGGTGCGCAAGTGACCATGAGCTTACGTGAAGGGGGATGCGCCCTAATATTTACTATTTTTGGGTTTTTATACCATATAATAAATAGTTTTAGTGATTTTTCAGCAGTTTTGGATGGATTTAGTCCATTTTTGGAGGATCTTGGGCCCTTTTTGAGGCCAGAGCTTGGGGAGAATTTGGGAGTCTGTTTCCAACTTCAAGTCTATATAAACCAGAGGCTCTTGAAGCCATGGGAGAGGTTCAAAATAGGGGAATTCTGAATAATTGCAAAGCCAAAGCCATTTTTATGCAGGGAAGCCATTAAGGAGAGAACCTTTGCAGGCCATTTCTGGGAGCTTCGTTCATCCGTTTTCAATGCCGTCAGTTTTTTTGGATTTTTGAGATCTGGTAGAACACAACCAGATTAGTTTGTAATCCATTTGGAACTTTTATGATGTACTTTTGAAGCTTTGAACATTGTAATATACCAGATATAAAAAGTATGCAGAACATAAATAAAATGCTAGAAATGGCAGAATAACAATAATATAACCAACATAATCTCCACAATAACACATAAACGATATAAGAACAACAACAAAAATAACACTTTGATTCATAAATCAATGCTCACAGGCCTCTTCGAGGGGGAAACCTCCAGTTGAGTAGCGCTCTATTACAATAATCTCCAAGCTAGGGTTTTCATACCCTCGACTCCTATTTGTACTAAATATGTCTATCAAAAGAAGCATCTAGAGGAAGATCCTTCTAGAAGTGGAAGCTTCTATTAGGTCTTCTTACATCCACCTTATTCTATTTTATTGAAAGGCCTTATTAATATTGACCTTTATTACATCCGAATATATGTTTCTACCTATGTGTAGGTTAGGACCCTAACATGTCCGCCCCCTTAAAAACAACCTTGTCCTCAAGGCTTGCGATGTGGAAATTGTTGCAGAATGGTAGCTGGTTCCTAAGTGGCATCTACTAGAGTTGTATCTTTCCACTGGACTAGCATTTCCTTGATGGCTCTTTGATGCAGGCAACGCTCACGCTGGTCCAAAATGGCTTTTGGTTGTAGCCAAATGGATCCTTCTTTAGCTAACTTAGAAAGGTTGGTTTGAATTTGGCACCTAGTTCCAATCACCTTCTTTAAGCATGAAACATGAAAAATAGGATGTAGCTTAGAATGACTGGGTAGAGATAATTAATAGGATACTTGTCCCACACGCTTGAGAATTGTATAGGGACCATAAAATCTGGGTGCTAGCTTCTGACAATGCTCGGCCTTGAGGGAAGTTTTCTTGTAAGGTTGCAGTCACAAAAACACATGATCCACTTTTGCAAATTGATGTTCAGAGCGACCTTGATCTCCTTGTTGCTTCATGTGATTATGTGCCATGACCAAGTTCTCTTTGAGGGTACGAAGAATAGCCTCTTGAACTGTAAGTGTTTGGTCAACCGCCTGGACCTTTGAGGCACCCGATAAGTATGAGAGAATTGAAAGTGGCTTTTGTCCATATACCACTTCAAAAGGAGTCATGCATGTAGCTATATGGTAGGAAGTGTTGTACCACCATTCAACTAGGGGTAACCATTGAGCCCACTGATTTTTCTTTTCAG
>SNQJ01S0039877.1:11777-28463 GCA_010110895.2 Picea sitchensis
ATTGTTTGAGTATTTGTTATACACACTAATTTTGCATGATTGTTTGTAATTATAAAGTTAGGTTTGCCCCCTAACTTTCTACATAATGTTGCACCAAGTAGTAGTAGAAATAATGTTGTACAAGTTGAGGAACATCAAGAAAATGAGGATCTCATGGAAGAAGATGATGGGACAAATCAAATGATCCAATATTTTTTTTCTCAGTCGGATGAGGATGGGGGAAATGATGGTATTTATGATGGACCTTTACTAGAAAAGGAAAATAAACGCCTTTATAAAGGCTCCAGAGAAAATCTTCTCTCTGATAAATTGTTGTTGGTGAACTTAAATGTTATAAATCATTTGTCAAACACTTGTATGAAACAGATCCTAAGGTATGTAATATGTTTCATCTCATATACATAAATGTTGATTTGTTTATATTTTTTCTAGTGTTAATTGATGTGTAAAATAAGAATGCAATATTTACGGTTAATATCATGGATGATTTTAAGGATGGAAATTTATTTTAAAATGTAGAAACCTTGGCTAATATTACTAATCCTTCATATGTCAACTATAAATGTTTGGCGATATTTTTGTAAAAATATTCAAATTTCTAAGTACTTTATATAGTTTTTATAAAATTTTGGCGATTTTAAAGGTAAAATAATGTTATCTTATAGAATTTGGGCGAATCATTTTTAAAGTAGTGAATCTTGTTTTTTGAAAAACCATGGAAAATTAGCCCATGAGTGAAATTTAGCCCCTAAAATCATCCCTGATTAATATTCTTTACATTAACTAGTTATTTGTTATGTTGTAGATTGTTAGGTGATTTTTTGTTACCATCATCAAATATTTAACCTCGCACATATCGATATTTGCATGCCATTATGAAAGACATTGTAATGGAGTATCAAACTATAAATGCATGTCCTGATGATCATATTATAGAGTATGGAAAACATGCGTCAAAAAAAGAATGCCCATAATGTCTTATTAGTAGATATCGAACCGATCAAGTAACAAAAAAGGTTCCTTGAAAGGTTCTTCGTCATATTCCCATAATTCCACATTTGCAGTGATTTTTCAAGTGTGAGCGCATAGCACAATTTATGGATTACCATGCATGAAACATAAGTGGAGATGGTGTTCTTCGAATGCATGCAGATGGTTATGCATGTAGGGAAATTGAGGGAAAATGGGTAGATTTCAAAGATGGACCTCGTAATGTTAGGCTTTCATTAGTAGCTAATGGTGTTAATCCATTTGGAGATCTTAGGTATCTACTCAATGTGACCTATTTTTGTTATCAATAATAACATCACTCCTTGGATGTCAATAAAGAGGGAGAACATAATGTTGACAATGATTGTTCAAGGTTTTTGTTTACATTAATTTTTTAATGTAACATTTTCATTAATTGTTTCTTTTTTTGCATAATATCTTTTATTTATTTATTTACTTATATATACATATCATGGTAGTAATTATGTTTAATTTCAAAAAATTTGGTAAGTACCAAATTAAACATATGAATGTATATATCAAGTCTCTTATCGACGAGCTACTAAAGTTATGGGCCAACATCACTATGTATGACATCTATAAACCAATCGGGGAGAAGAAATTTCAATTCCATGGAATAGTTGTATGGACATTTCATGATCCCCCAGGACTAACACATTTTTGGTGGTATGTAGCATTATGTTGCACTTTAATACTATATAATTTTTTAAAGATATCATGCATCTTTTTAAATTAATCCCACATATAATTGACATTAATCCATCTGTTGTAGGTATTCAGACAAAGGGTAAATTTGCATGTCCATTTATTGGTCCTAAGATGAAGTATCGTCATTCAAAAATTTTAGGAAAGGTGGTGTTTGATGAGTATATGTGCCTCCTTCGTAAGAAACATAGGTATCATACTATCGAAAAACATATTTTCAATGGGAAAGAAGACACTGGATTAAAACCACGAAGAATGACACCTCACCTCTAGAGGTTGGAATATAAAAGAAATCGTCAAGGTACACAATTTATTTATGTATCATGTATGTAATGTTTTGAATTTTTATGTTAATAATTATTGAATTTATTTTACCGTATTTGAATTGTTGTGATTTCTTTTATGATTCGTGATGAAGGTTGTCATCATGAAGGTGTTAATAATGGGATTCCACGAGGAATGAAATGTTATCCCACTCAATTCATGAGGTTTCCCTACTATGAGGAGACAAAAATAGCTCATTTGTTTGATACAATTCATATCAGGAAGAATGTGACAGAAACATTATGGTGAATCATAGATGGTAGGAGGGATAAAGAAAAAATTGTCAAAATTTGTACCGACATTCAAGAATCCAATCATGCAATGTGAAGTATGATCTGATCAAATAGCAATGTAGACCGAAATAACCTTCCATGGTTATTAACATAGAAAAAAAGAAATTATGTAAAAGAGGTCATTCAAAGAATTAAATTTCCCACAAGTTTTGCTTCAAACATAAATAATATCTTAACGAAGAAAGGTGAATTTGGTGGGGTAATAAAACATGATTGGCATACCTTCATTAAGGTAATAATTTTGGTATACATATTTATATATTGGCCATATACATCTTTTAATATTTTTTTTTTGTCCACTTTGGTCGAAACAAATAACAATTCATTTATTTTGTTACAATATGTTCTACCGCTATCTCTCCCAAACAACTTTGACAACAATGTCAAACAAGTTATATATGATCTTGGAAAATACATGAGGTAAGTAGTTGTGATTTATATGCAAAATTTTCTTTCAATTTGTTGTTGTACTAGTAATAACATGTGTTTTACTTGTAATGTTATATATATTATGTAATTATAACGTTGAAACATGTTATTTTCTTGTGTCATGATGTGTATATGGTTTTCATTGAAATAAATCAATGAAGATGATATAAAGTATTGGAAGAGAGAACTTCCTCAGCTAATGTGTGAAATGCAAAATTATCTACCTCCAACATTTTTCAATGCACAAGAACACTACCTTATACACCAAGTTGAGGAGATTGAATTGTGTGGACCTATACACACAAGATCAATGTGGATGGTGGAGAGGCACTTGAAATCATTGAAATCTTTAGTTAGACAAAGAGCATGTTTGGAGGGTTCTATGTTATATCAATCCATGGTGTATATTAGTCAGTATATTCCTAAATTATCAGCGCCATCTATGCATGCAGTGGATCGCATTTGGGATGTGAAATCCATCAAAAAATTTGAAGATCAGGAGCACCTGTTGGGGAAAGATAGAATGAAAAAACTGAGAAGTAATATATTAATAATTGTGGAGATTTATATTAATACATATAAATTTTCATTTTTTGTGTATATGTTCATAGATATTAATATATTAATATCTATTATTTCATCAATTATGAATATTTACCATGGTTATAACTAATATTTAATATTGGTGAATTATGTTTTTTTTTATTAAGTTGCTCAATATTGGGATGCACTGCATTTATACATTGCAAACAATCTTGACTGGATGAATGTATGGATTGAAAGATGTAAATAAAATCATGGAGGTAGGTTATAATAGAAACAACTATCTGAATTGGTTAGAGAAGCTCGTTGTAGCAATGATGCAAATGTTACGCAGAGGGAAATTGCTTTAGCATATGGTTTGAAAAATGGATAGGTAAGCAAATTCAACCATTTTATTCTTTGATTTTATATTATATTAATGTGAATGCAGGTATTTATTTTTCATATACTTTCCAAGTTATATAAATATGTTTATTAATTGACAATGCATATTTTACATGTATGGCATATTGCAGTTGAAACACCACAAGGCTATGTGGTGCAATGGTTGTAAATTTCAAATTAAACAGTTGGATGAAACCAGGAAAACTTCTGATAGTGGGATAAATGAAGTATTCCAGGTCACTAATGTTTCCTCTAGGAGTGACAGACATCCCAGAGAATTTTAAAATATATATTATGGGTATTTGAATGATATACTTGAGTGTGACTTTAACTCCTTCAAATTATTTTTGTTCGACAATAAATGGTATAGGTTACGAATGCATGAACACAATGAGGAAAGAATTGTTATTCAACATGCCAATGGATTTTCGATGATTAAAACATCAGTGTTTGAAAGAGAACATGATCTCTATGTTTTTACAAGCCAATGTGAACAGGTCCTTTACTCTTAGACACTTTACTTGGTGAGAAACACCCTTCTATCATGGATTTCCAGCATTGGTCACCATTTTTAGGTCATTTTCAGTCCATTTGAGGAGGGGTGATGATATGGTACTAGATCTGAGAACATGTGTGTGAAACAAATTTTATAAGGAACAACAAAATTACATTGTACTAGGAATAGACATGGCAACGTTAGTGACTTGTACTCATGAATGGGAACCACGTTGAAATTTTCACAAATTGTTTTTGTATGCACTAAAATTTCACATGGATAGAATATTCGTGTGCCTTAATCATATGGGAGGGTTTTCGGACTCAAAGATGACTCACACACCCACTTTTTTCCATCATCAATTCATCATGTAAAAAATAAACCCTATTTTAAATTTCTTTCAAAGTACACAAATTGGGTGACACAAATTCATTGTCTTGACAATTCACTTCTATCCCAGAGAATTTTTTGTGTTTTGAAAACACAAGAAAATCACACTATTTACTCTTATTCATGCTAAGAACAGTTGTCAAGGGCCTATTTATAATTATTAAATATGCAAACCACCAGTTTCAATCTTCTTCAACAAGATGAAAAAGTATCACACTTAACCTTCCTCCTTAGCCCAAATAATTAAAAAAAGAGTGTGTATTTTTTTTCCATAATTGTTGAAATAACTGTGTGTACATGCTAAGACTAAGCAGATAGAGCATAGCATATTTCATTATTATCAGAACTTAAGAATACAAACACATACTGGGAGTCTTTCTTATTATTAGCATGGATTGCCTCAGAAGCTTTTAGTACTCCTAAAACAAGGAAAGATCCTCCTTCTTCAAGTGAAAAAATACCCCAGACAACCTCTAACAGATCAAATAAGAATAAAAAGGGAAAGAGGACATTATAAAATAGTGTAAAGAATGATAAGGATAATACAGAAGCCTCTGGTAGTAGACAAGCTAAGAAAAAGGAAATAAGACTTGACTTCACCCCTGAAACTGTGTAGGTTATAAAATTTAGTGATGTGGACCCCCGACCCTTGGGATGAAATCCGCTCAGGATCGTTCCACTTTCCTCTGATTCAGACTAACTCTTCGATTTCCCCACAGAAATATATCACACACACAAGGGTGTATCCACAAGTCCTTCTTGAAAAACCTACCCTTTGCAACTTAACTCCAAGCATGAACCTTACACTTCCATACGACCACGATCTGGTCCTTACGCAAGCACCTTTCGCAACTCGCGTGTTCACGAGTCAAAGACCCTTGACTCTTCTTCACCAAACATCGATACCCGAGATGTGATGGGTATGGTTCCTCTTTGTTAGCACCCTCTGCATGTAACTGTCGGCTAGGGATAAGCACTAGCACCACTCACATCTTCGTGACCTCGCAAGTTGAAGGGTTGAACCTCTGTGCTCTTATTTTACGAAACTCTGAGACGCGAAAGTCGACGATGGTTGATTTCCTTTTCCCACTACTCGCAACTCACAATCTCACGAGTTGGAGTGTTGAGCCCTCGTGCTCCTCTTTTGCGAAATCTCGAGAGGCGATAGGTCAACTATGGGTTGACTCCTCCAATGCGGTGAGTACACGCCACTTGTCACCGCTTACACCTTTCTCTAGGGTTTTGTTGTTCATGCCACCTGTCAACCTTGTGATCCCCACCTGACGGATGTGCCACACATCCACACGAGCCCTCACATCCACATGAGCCCTCATCACTCTGAACTTCACGACTTCTACAATATAAAGTGGTTCCTCTGAACTTCCAAACCCCAAATACACGATATAGTGAAGAGGTTCTGATCCAATGGTTCTCTCGTACCTGGATCCAACGGTTATTTCTGCTCCTCGCTACTCGAAAGTTCGCGCAACCAAAGGATTTGGTCTGCCCTCCGAACTCACAAACCCCGATTTTCAAAAAATGATCCAACGGCTCAAACTGACCACGATCAATGATCCTCATTGATTCTTAAAACCAAAGTGATGGGTTCGTCCATCTCCTAACCACCCTGAAGTTCCACTGGATCCTATGGTCCTCACAACTTCGCAATTTCTCCATGGAGAATTCTAACCATCTAATTTGCTCCTTGATGACTTCTGCAAAATTAACCAGTGTCTTTCTATTGGAATTTAACTTCTGCGTGATGTTTTCGCTTCCTGTCTTTCTTTGAACACTTCAAAGGTGCTAAACCTCCTGAGATTTTACTTACAAACTCGATTCTCCAAAGGGACTTCTGTACGCACTCCTTGCGGCACTCTTTCAAATACTCCTAGGTATTTGATCTCTCAACTCTTTGCACTCTCTACAATAGCAGTCCTTCACCTTTCCAACCTTAGTTGATAAGTTTAATACCTCGATTAGCCTAGGCACACCTTGCACGGCTTCTGTGCTTCACCTGCGCTTCTACTGGAATGAGAAAAATGGTATCCCTCCTGAGCTTCCTGAGATAAAACTCAAAACCCTTGTCAATGCACACCTTGCGGATGTTTCAATGCACTCCTTGCAGGAACTCTCTCAGGAAGAGAAACAATTGAAACTCATTCTATTTCTCTCTCAGACTTCAAAAATTCAACATGAAATCATACACACACAACATAGCATCATTACAAATGCATAACAGAGAGAATAAAACAACTGTAAGCATACTTTTCAGCAAATGTAAATAGTAAGCATCATAAAACCATGAAATCTGAGTCAAAGATTCATATATTAACTCAAATACTCTTGTACATGGGTTCTTCTCTACAGCTCTACAGCTTATGAAATCTCTCTTCTTCTTCTTCTATGCTAATGTGTTAATTGATCTAATGATACAATAATACAAAGGAGAGGGTGTCTATATCTGTTTTCCCTCCTACGCTTCTAAAACTGTCTAATCTATTAATTCAAACCTACCTACTTTCATTAACTGAGCTTAAATGCCTATTACAATGACAGATGAGAACAAATCGTTCACGATCTGTTTACAGCGTTTATACATAAATTTAAGTACGCTTCCTTTAATTGTTACATTAATATCCACTCATTAAAATTTCAAAACATTTCAACATGTGAAAAATGTGTGTTGTGCTTTCCAGTTGTCTTCTGCCTTCATGCTCGCTTGGCTACTTACGATGCTCCTGCATCATACTCCCTTGCTTGAAAGTTTTCATGAACTCCTGTTCATGAGCTCTTTCACGGTCTATCCATGCTTATGAATTTCTGCTTCATTCTCCCAACTGGCATATTCAACTGGATGTCCCTTCCATTTGACCAAGTATTCAAAATACTCTTTTCTCTTGGTATTTTTGCTAACCCTCTTGTCAATTATCCTTTCCATCTGTGGCTTTTCAGCTATAGGCATTTGTTTTGTCCATTAAATTTCTTGTTGTTCATCCTTTTCTCCTGCTTCTTCATCTTTTTAAGGGTACAAATCCACAACATTGAATATCGGTGAAATTCTGATCCCATCGGGTAAATCAAACTCATATGTGTTTGCCCCAAATTTCTTCATGACCTTGCATGGTCCAATATTTCTCATCTTCAATTTTATATATGTTCCCATTGGGAACCTCTCCTTCCTTAGATGTGCAAGAATCAGATCACCAACTTCAAATTGAAGTTCTCACCTGTGTTGATATGCTCTGCACTTGTATTCTTGACTTGGACTCTGCAATCGCTCCTTGACTCGGCTGTGTAGCTCCTTCATTGCTTCTGCAAAGTCCTTTGCACTAGCACTCCTGACTTCATCTTGTTCCAAATATTTCAATTCAGAAACTCTCCTTGGCTGCATTTCATATACAATATGGATTGGGCTGTGTCCTGTGCTTCTGTTGAGTGAATCATTCTAAGAAAATTCCGCCTGTGGAAAAATGTGATCCCACTGACTGTGGTGTTCAGTCACTAGGCCTCTTTGAAAATCTCTCAAGCTCATGTTCACAACTTCTGTCTTCCCATCTATCTGAGGATGATACGATGAGATAAATGACAAACGTGTCCCCAACTTCTTCCGTAAAGTCCTCCAGAAATGTCCCACGAACTTGGTGTCTCGATCAGAAACAATACTCCTTGACAAGCCATGAAGTCTGACGACTTCTTTGAAAAATAGGTTCGCAATATGAGTTGTGTCGTTGGTTTTTTGGCATGGTATGAAATGTTCCATCTTTGAAAATATGTCTACCACCACAAATATTGAGTCATATCCTCTTTGTGTCCTTGGCAGCCCCAATATGAAATCCATGCTCACTGTGTCCCACGGCCTTTCTAGTATGGGTAATGGTTGGTATAACCCTGTGTTCTGCCTTTTCCTTTTTGTGTGCTGAAAAATATTGCATCTGTCCACAAATTTCTTAACATCTATCCTCATCCTTGGCCAAAAATATGAGCCATTCAACTTTGAGAACATATTATCATGATCGAAATGCCCGGCCAATCCTCCACTATGTTTTTCCTTCAGTAGATTCTCCCTCATGGAGCATTTTGGAATACATAGTTGATTGCCACTGAATAATAATCCATCCTGGATCATATACTCGGTCCATTGACTTCTATCCCTGATAATTGGATTCTCAGATGCCTCATATGCTTCCTTAAAATCTAGATCATCCTTATACATTTCTTTGAGGTTATCAAAACCCAAAGTTTTGACTCTGAATTCCTGCATAAGCAAACATTTCCTGCTCAAAGCATCAACAAATTTGTTAGCAGTTCCAGAAATATGCTTAGTCACAAAAGTAAAATTATGCATGTATTCAACCCATTTATCATGTTTTTGGTTCAACTTCTCCTATTGAGTCACGAATTGTAAAGCGTGATTATCGATGTACAAAAAAAAACTCCTTGGGAACCAAATAGTGTCTCCATTTCTTCAGCGCTTGTATGACTGCATAGAATTCTTTGTCATATGTGGAGTACTTAATATTCGCTTCATTCAGTTTTTCACTGAAGTACATGATCGGTCTATCGTCTTGGCTCAAGACTGCTCCAATTGCAAATCCACTCGCGTCACACTTGACCTGGAATGTCTTGCTGAAATCCGACAAAACTGGAATTGGATGCTCAGTAATCCTCTTCTTCAGTAGATTGAAACTCTTCTCTACTTCCTCTGTCCAGTGAAAAGATTTATGTCTTTTCTTCACCGTATCCATCATCAGTGCATTAATTCCACTGAAATTTTGGATGAATTTTCTGTAGAAACTAGCCAAACCATGGAAGCTTCGAACTTCAAACACGCTCTTCAACAATGGCCAATTCTTAATCACATTTACCTTTTCCGAATCCATCTTCAAAAAATTTGCAGAGATAAAAAAAACCCAAATAAGTGAGCTATGTCCTCATAAATGATGATTTCTTTACATTTATTAGAAATTTATCTTGTTGTACTTTCCTCATTACTGTAGCTAAATGCTTTAAGTGTTATGTTTATGTCTTGTTGAAAATTAATATATCATCAAGATATACAATGACGAATTTCCCTATGAAATCCTTCATGAATTCATTCATCAATCTCATGAAAGTACTAGGCGCATTCGTTAAGAAAAATGGCATGACAATCCATTCATATATCCCTTCGTTCATCTTGAATGTTGTCTTCCATTCATCACCTTCTCTCATTCGAATTTGATGATATCCTCTTTTCAAATCAATCTTTGAAAAAAACTTGGCTCCACTTAAGTAATCCATCAAATCGTCCATTCTTGCCAATGGAAATATATATATGATGGTAATCTTATTGATTGACCTTGATTTTGTACACATCCTCTAGCCTCCATCTTTCTTTGGGTTGAGCACTGTCGGAACAACGCATGGACTCAAGCTTTCTCGAATCAATCCTTTGTCCATTAATTCTTGGACCTACCTCTTGACTTCTTCATTTTCCTGCGGCGTCAATCTGTACACTACTTTGTTTGGTAAACTGGATCCAGGTATAAGATCGATGTGATGATTTATACTCCTGATAGGTGGCAACGAACAAGGTAGTTCGTCCACTACTATATCAGCAAACTCTCCTAGCAAATTCTGGATTTCTTCTGGTAAATCATCTATCCTCGTACTGGTCAAAACAATTATGGGCTTCCTAACCACAATAAATTGTGTGTCATCCTTCTTCTTAACCTCCTTAAAAAGTTCCTTCCCACTCACGAGAAGTACAGTACTGCTCATCTATGTTTTCACTTCTTTATCCTTAATTGGAAACAACATGTGTGTCCTACCATTTTTCTCCAGTGTGTATGTGTTCTTTCTCCCATCATGAATCACATTCTTGTCATATTACCATGGTCTACCCAACAATATATGACAAACATTCATTGGAATGACATCACATAGTATTTCATCCTTATATCCTCTTATTTTAAATTCAACTAAACATTGTTTAGTAACATTTACCTGAAGTCCTTTTTGTATCCATGAAACTTTGTATGGGTTTGTATGTACAACAGTCTCCAGCTCCAGATTTTCTACCATCTCTGTAGATACAATATTATTTGTGCTACCGTTGTCCACTATGACATTCCATACCATGTTCTTGGTTTTGCAAGTAGTCAGAAACAGATTGTTTCTTTGGGATGGATTATCTACCTCCTTCTCTGGCGTTAAGAGAACTTTTCGCATCATCAAAGATCTTTCACCCTCAGCATCTTCTTCCTCAATGTTTCATCCTTGAGCTTCGGCAATGTGAGTTTCACCACCTTCTTTTTTCCTATCTGGACATTCATAGGATTATGTCTATTTTTCCCATAGACGAAGCATTTTACTTCACCACCTCTGCCTCTTCCTCTTCCTCTAGCTCGAGGAAAAGTATTGCTATCAGCATACTTCCCTCTCTGTGAGCTTCCACCTCTCTCAGTTTGAGAATGAGGTTTCTTCCCCTCTTCTTTAGGTTTCTGATTTTTGTCTTAGGCAATTGTTTTGCCTCTAGGTTGACTTCTACCTCGGCCTCTTTGACCTTACTTTCAACTCAACTTCTCTTCAGCTTTCAGAGCCATCTGATAAGAATCTTCCACATTATGAATGATCATCATGCTCATCTCATATTGAATGTCATATCGCAGACCATTCATATACCTGGCAACCTTTTCATCATCACTTTCCCAATGACCTGCCCTGATATTTATCTTGTAGAATTCTTCAGTGTATTCTTTCACTGACATCAACTTCTGTCTCAAATTTTGCATCCTTCAAAACAGAGTGATTTGATAGCCTCTGGGTATAAATTTGGCTTTGATTTTTGCAACCATTCTATCCCAACTTTTGATTTTCGGTTTTCCCTTGCAGCGTCTGTCAGCTTGCAGCTCATCCCACCATAATGCTGCATGCCCTTTAAGTCTTGTAATGGCATGTTTGACCTTCTTGTCTTCCTCGACATACTCATAGTCAAAATATTTGTCCAGAGCTCTAATCTAGTCTAGAAGATCTTCAACATCCAGGTTTCCTTCATATACTGGAATGTCCATTTTTGCTCTAGCACCTATCCTCGCAACAACCCTGAATAGGCGTTCTTCAGCTGCATCTTTGACTGAAACTTCTTCTCCTTCATCTCCATTCTCTCTCTCAGCTTCGTTGATATCTCCAGCGTCAACTGTGCACCTTTGTGTTGTCTCCATGGCATCAAGCCTGACACATAGTTCGCACATTTCCCCTTCCACTGCTGGATCTGGTAATTGCCTATCTCTTCTCCTCGGCAGCATGGCTGTAAAATTTATTCCTTCTCTCTGTTACAGAAAGAAAAGAACTCTTTATATGCTCTGATACCACAATGATGTGTATCAAAGTACTCCTTTTTCCTCCTTCTTTCTCTGTCTGAGATATACAAACAGAAACAAGCTCTGATACCACAATGATGTGGACCCCCGACCCTCGGGCCTCGATCTACTCAGGATCATTCCAATTTCCTCTGAGTCAGACTGACTCTTCGATTTCCCCACAGAAATACCTCACACACACAAGGGTGTATCCATAGGTCCTTCCTACAAAACCCTCCTTGTGCAACTTAACTCCAGGCATGAGCCTTACACTTCCATATGACCATGACCTGGTCCTTACGCAAGCGCCTTTCGCAACTCACGTGTTCGCGAGTCAAAGACCCTCTACTCTTCTTCACCAAACGTCGATACTTGAGATGTGATGGGTATGGTTCCTTATTGTTAGTGCCCTCTTCATGTAACTCTCGGCTAGGGATAAGCACTAGCGACACTCGCAGCTTTGCGACCTCGCAAGTTGAAGGGTTGAACCTTCGTTCCCTTCTTTTACGAAACTCTGAGACGCGAAAGTCGGCAATGGTTGATTTCCTTTTCCCACTACTCGCAACTCGCAATCTCGAGAGTTGGAGTTCTGAGCCCTCATGCTCCTCCTTTGGGAAATCCCGAGAGGTGATAGGTCAACTATGGGTTGACTCCTTCAATGCGGAAAGTACATTCCACCTGTCACTACTTACACCTTTCTCTGGGGTTTTTTTGTTCATGCCACCTGTCAACCTTGCGGTCCCCACCTGATGGATGTGCCACGCATCCACACGAGCCCTCGACACTTGGCACTTCATGAATTCTACAATCAAAAGTGGTTCCTCCCAACTTCCGAACCCCCGTACGTGATATAGCGAAGAGGTTTTGATCCAATGATTCTCCCGTACCTGGATCCAACGATTATTTCTGCTCCTCGCTACTCGAAAGTTCGTGCAACCAAATGATTTGGTCTACCTTCCGAACTCACGATCCTTGAGTTTGAAAAATGATCCAACGGCTCAAACAGGCCATGATCAACGATCCTCATTGATTCTTGAAACCAAAGTGATGGGTTCGTCTAACTCCTAACCACCCTGAAGTTCCACTGGATCCTACGATCCTCGCAACTTCGTGAGTTCTCCACGGAGAATTCTAACCGTCCGATTTTCTCCTTGATGACTTCTGCGAAATGAACCAGTGTCTTTCTACTGGAACTTAACTTTTGCGTGATGTTTTCACTTCCTCTCTTTCTTTGAACACTTCAAAGGTGCTAAACCTCCTGAGCTTTTACTTACAAACTCGAGTTTCCAAAGGGACTTCTACACGCACTCCTTGCGGCACTCTTTCAAATACTCCTGGGTATTTGATCTCTCGAATTTGTGCACTCTTTACAACAACAATCCTTCACCTTTCCAACCTTAGTTGATAAGTTTAAGACCTCGACTAGCCTATGCACACCTTGCACAACTTTTGTGCTTCACCTACACTTTTTCTGGAATGAGAACAATGGTATCCCTCCTGAGATTTCTGAGATAAAACTCAGAACCCTTGTCAACGCACACCTTGCGGACATTTCACTACACTTCTTGTGGGAACTCTCTCTCAGGAAGATAAACAATTGAAACTCATTCTATTTCTCTCTCAGACTTCAAACATTCAACATGAAATCATACACACACAACATAGCATCATTACAAATGCATAACAGAGAGAATAAAACAATTGTAAGCATACTATTCAGTAAATGTAAACAGTAAGCATCATAACACCATGAAATTGTAGTCAAAGCTTCATATATTAACTCAAATACTCTTGTACATGGGTTCTTCTCTACAGTTCTACAGCTTATGAAATCTCTCTTCTTCTTCTTCTTTGCTAATGTGTTAATTGATCTAATGATACAATAATACAAAGGTGAGGGTGTCTATATCTGTTTTCCCTCCTACGCTTCTAAAACTGTCTAATCTATTAATTCAAACCTACCTACTTTCATTAACTGGGCTTAAATGCCTATTACAATGATAGATGAGAACAAATCATTCACGATTTGTTTACAACGTTTATACATAAATGTAAGTATGCTTCCTTTAACTGTTACATTAATATCTGCTCATTAAACTTTCAAAACATTTCAACATGTGCAAAATGTGTGTTGCGCTTTCCAGTTGTCTTCCACCTTCATGCTCGCTTGGCTACTTACAATGCTCTTGCATCACTTAGTAGGCCTTTGACTAGATATGCAACCAAGAAATTATCTCATGTAGATACAAACAAAGTTGAAGATCCTATTCAGCATGTAGTTGCAGAAACAAGAAAAGATCAGTTTCCATCAGAAAAGGAATATAAAACAATGAGAGAATTTGAAAGCTAGTTAATTAAAAAGGAAAATCATGTCATTGCCAACCTGCAACAAGAGAATAGAGAAATGAAAAAAGGAATTGTTTAACACTTGGATTTTTATGAAAAGGCCCTTGAAATAGTAGAAAGATGGTGAAAAGATCCTTACCTCTACACAAGTAGGTAAAAAACCTATATCAACAAAACAAGACTCTGCAGGCAGAAAATAGATCACTTAAGCAAAGGTTGTAGCAGATGACAGAGAAATAAGAGAAGAGGAACTTGGATTTATTAGCTCAAGTAGAAGAAATATAAGGTGAAGTTGGTCCAGGATCATCCATTTTGTCTTCTAATTTTCCATATTTTGAAACTAGCAGATCAAGGACTCGTCAAACCCCATTTTTGCAATTATGGGGGATACCTAGGGTTTGTGATTTTTCCTTTAAAGGCAATGTTTTTGAGCAAGGAATGTACTTCACACATTTCATTATCATCATATACCTTAGACAATACCATTATATCGCAGTTATACAGCAAGAAAGTATCAGATATTGAAAACAGTGAAGAACAGAACTTTCGCAGCGAGCTCACACTGCGAAAGTGTTGAAGTTGCAATTTCGCAGTGAGCCTGCATTCACACGCTACGAAAGTGACTAGTTTTTCCAAATAAGAAGATATTTGATCACCAGTTGGAGAATAAGTGTCATATGAGCATGAATATTTGAAGGACTAAATTTTTTTTATTCAGTTGATGTATTTTAATCATGATATGTACATGGTTAGTAAGTCAAAAACTAATTCCTAGCTTCAAGCAGTTTGTTTTGGTTCAGTTGTAATTTAATATAAAGATATAAAACCCTTGTGAATTCTAATCCTTAGAGTTGTTATGAAATGTATTTCTATGTATTGTAACTGAAGATGTAAAAGGGGTTCGAGTGGTTTGATAAATATATTTGTGACTGTATGTTGTAATCTTTTTCTGAGATTAACAGAATTTTTCCTGGATCAGAAGACGTACCAGAGCTTTGGCCTCAAAGATTCAAATGAAGATGTTTCCTTATGTGTTTTCTCTCATGGTATATGTGCTCCTTTCTCTGTGAATTCATTTAAATGTTATATCTTATGGTATTTGAACAAGATTAGGTACTGCATAATTCATTTATAGTTTAATGCTATGTTGTATGTGTTGAGATATTCCACCTTTTTTCCTATGAAAACTACCTTAGAATTCATCCTATACTGATGCTCTATTGTAGTTTGAAATTTTTCTCTATTCATCCCCCATCTACAACGATATTTAAATTGTCTAAGGAAGTGTTTTCTATCTTGCCTTTGATTAGCCTTTATTCTATTGACCAAGTATCTAGCAAATCTTTGATCTCAGATCCTGACTCCCTCCCTTGTCATATGCCAGACACCATAACACTATGTCCAACATTATATAGGAATTATCAATATAGTGGAAGGACAGAAGGCCCAAAGATGTCACCTAGGAACCAATAGAGATTTTATAATAGTTTTCACACCTCTAGACTTGAGGATGAAGTCAATGATTGAATGAATGGATTTTCACTACCACATGTAGCATGAGGGAAAGAATGGAAGACTACCCAAACACACATACACACACACAATACACCACTAAGAGGGGAATAGAGGATACTGGAGTCGCCACTTAGTTTTTGGGCCAAACTAAGAAACCCTAGGGTAAGACAAAAGAGGATGAAAATAAGAGGGTGAGCCACAGGGATGATTTTAGGGGCTAAATTTCGCTCATGGGCTAATTTTCCATGGTTTTTCCAAAAACGAGATTAGCTATTTTAAAAATGATTCACCCAAATTCTATAGGATAAAATTATTTTACCTTAAAAATCGCCAAAATTTTATAAAAACTATATAAAATACTTAAAATTTGAATATTTTTACAAAAATATTGCCAAACATTTATAGTTGACATATGAAGGATTAGTAAGATTCACCAAGGTTTCTACATTTTAAAAGAAATTTCCATCCTTAAAATCATCCCTGGTGAGCCACTAGATTGACAAGTACCTTAATATCTTGCCAATGATAACCTATCATCACAACTTCATGGTGATGTGACTATAGTTGGTTTCTATAGATAATAGTGCTACATTTGAAATCCCCATTGTTGGGCCTTAAAATAGTCCCTATTCTCACTCCATTATTCACCAATACCTTCACATTACTTCCATATTACCTTCATGTCACCTTCATTCCACCTCCACATCATTACATTTATCTCATAATTTGGTTATAACTATGTTTTTCCAAAGTTTATTAATTCTTAACATTTTAAAGTGGATTTGTGGTTAAACTTTAGAAAATAATATACTTATACTTATACCTAACAATTAGAATGAGTTTGGTGACATGTGTAGGTAATTTGGAAGCTTCCAAGACACTCTTATGTGGCCTCCAATACTCAAATTCG